>JAXLNO010003441.1:34493-59568 GCA_038087875.1 Malacoraja senta
TTTCTTAAGTTCGTCAACTCCTCTGTAAACAGCACAGCACCCCTTATACTGACATCAATACACGGTGGGGAAATCTTCCCTTTCCAAGTTTGACTTTGGTTTCCGGCCACGTTTTTGTCCAGATTGTTTCTTCACATCCTTAATATTGCACTTCTTAACTGGTAACTTACTCTTCTTCTTCCAATATGGTTGAAAAGACTCATCTGAAGAGCCATTCTTAACTTTTGTTTCTCTGTCACCTTCACTTGATAAATACCTTTCAGAAAGATCACTGGACTCCAATCCATCCACAACATCATTTCTTATAGAACAAGATGCTTCATTGAAGTTAACTGCTTTATTTCACATTAAATGGTTGAGTTGCATCTTGTACCTGAACTTTTTCCCAAGAGCACTCTGTATATTCAGGATCTGAGCACAAGAACATATCCTTCTTCAATGGGGATTCCAGTTGTCCACATCCACCGACCACAAAGTGGCTCCACTGTATGTACAAGGCTGAAAGTCTGCTAACACTGGGACAGGTTCATGCTTCGCAACATTATCACCCTCACCATTTTCAGTTACTGTTCCATTCCGAGGTGAAAGGGTTATTGAACCATCCAGAACTTCCTCCTTTGAGTCCTTATTTCTACTGGATGGGCACTGTCCCTCATTCAAAACAACACTGTGACTTGAATGCATGTTCAGGATGTAACTGTGGCAAAGTGGAATCCTGCCTCACCACTACACCAACTAGCTTCTTCCCCTCTGTTATCAGAGTTCTGAACAGTCCTTCCAATTGCTAGGATTTTGCCTGGTTCACCTCTACCCCATTGCAGATATTGGACTTTGTCTCTGGAACTGGTGTGCTATAATGCTCAGAACTATGTTCTCCACACTAACCTTTCCTTTGCTCTACCTATTTTAGGTGAGCCTGGCTTAATTGCATTTATTCATGTTAATCCTTTGTGTCTTGCCGCCACTGAAAAAGGGTGCAAGATTCTTTAGACTCATCATTTAGCTGTTGATTAACTATTAACTGGGTTCCTGTTTAATTTATGTTTCTATACTTAGCTGACTTGAATCAATTTCAATAGGTTTGTTTTTATCTGTATTCTGGGCCAAGGGATGAACCATGGACATATGAACATTCAAATTGTGAGCCTTCTCGAACCGCTTCTCACATTGGTCCAAGCAAATTCAAGTTCAGCTTCTGCCTTGTGCTTGGTCATATGGTATTTCAAGGATGCTCTTTGCCTGCACTGGAAACCACACACTTCACACTGCAAAGGTTGTGCTCCAGTATGGCGCAGTTGGTGAACTGACAGGTGTTTCCGCTGTTTGAAAGTCTGTCCACATTCATCACAAATGTAGTTTCTTTTCACAAATCGAGTCGTGTGAAACCAGCATTCTTCTTCCTTCTCCATCAATGCCAACTGGCTGTCTGATCCATCCCAACTCAGCTCCTCACTTTGACCCCAGCTGGGATTTACCCCAATCCAGTTCTGTAACTGAGTTGCACTCCAAAATCAAGGCTTTTCAACCACAACCTGATTGCTCTCCTTCAGCTGCTGTGTCCTGAAAGGAGAATTTAGGGAGTTAGGAGGGGAGTTAAAGAGTAGGACAGCAAAGGTAACAATCTTGGGATTACTGCCTGTGCCACGCGACAGTGAGAGTAGGAATGGAGCGAGGTGGAGGATAAATGCGTGGCTGAAGGACTGGTGCAGAGGGCAGGGATTCAAATTTCTGGATCATTGGGACCTCTTTTGTGGAAGGTGCGACCTGTACAAAAAGGATGGGTTGCACTTGAACCTGAGGGGGACCGATATCCTGGCAGGGAGATCTGCAAAGGCTACTGGGGAGACTTTAAACTAGAATGGTTGGGGGGAGGGACTCAAATAGAGAAAGCTATTAGACAGTGTGTGAGGCAGGAGGCAGAGAAGGAAAGCACTCAGACCCAACATGTAGGGGGGAAAGAAGAAAACAATAATAAACAGAGAATAAGAGGTGGTGGGGTTCATAAATGGGTGAGCAAAGAAACAGAGGGGTGTAAAATGCAGGCGGAAGCAATAGGTAGCAAGGTGAAAAGTAAAAGTGGCAGGCAGACAAATCTAGGGCAAAAATCAAAAAGGGCCACTTTTCAACATAATTGTATAAGGGGTAAGAGCGTTGTAAAAACAAGCCTGAAGGCTTTGTGTCTCAATGCAAGGAGCATTCGTAATAAGGTGGATGAGTTGAACGTGCAGATAGCTATTAATGATTATGATATAGTTGCCTATGTATCTATGTATCTATGTGTGATGGAAGCGCGATGGTCATTCTCAGACTGGGCATTGGTGAGCATATTTCTCATCTATTTCAGCTTTGTCTGTAGCGCCGGGATAAGCTGCCACCTTTTTCCGGTTACTTCAGAACCTGTGGTAATGGATCCATCTTGGTCAGTGTTATAAACGTAAGGACTGTTGTCAGCCTATTCAGGATGTTTTAGTGCTGGGGTGTTTCCCCCAAGTCCAGCCCATCTGGGCCAACCTCAGGATAAAAAGTAGGGTCAATAGCCCCATTCTCCTTTCTTGGTTCTCTTCCATTTATAGCCAATCGTATCAGATGTCTCCAACGGGAGTAATCTTCAACCTTCCCGGCCATTGGTGTCGTAGTAGCACCTGGTACAGTCCCTCCAACAGAGTCCCAATTTTGTCCGATCCCACTATCTTATCAGTACGTAGTCTCCCAGTAGTATGGACTGTGTCTGTGTTCAACTGGCAGTGGCTTCTGCGTTTTCAACGCCTGTGAATGCAACTGACAAGGTTCTGCTTAATTGCTGTGCGTATGTAACTAATTAATTGCTGTGGGCCTGTAGGTCATAATTAACTTCCACACTCTTTAGTGCCCTATTCATTCCCTCCACTAATCCAGAATTCTACGGGTGGTGGGGGATGTGAGATCACTCTTTAACTTCCTATAAGGCAGACACTTAAAAAAAATATATATATATTTTTTTAAACAATTAAAAAATATACCCAATTGTTTCAATCTATCTCCCCAAATTTACAATTTCAAATTAATGGATTTTGTTCTGAGATAAAGGCATCTGCAATCTCATCTAACACATCTACCTGAATGCCATGTGGCCATCGTGGAATTCAGGTCTCTATTTGAACTCAATTCAAAAGGTAAGAAATAGGAAAAAAATAAACTTAAAATTAAGAGAAAACAAAGAATAAACAATTAATTTTCATAGATTGCAAGCTCATTCAATGACATTCTATTTCATCTGACGGACCATTTCATCAAAAGGGTCATATATATAAATACAGCCTGGGACTGGATGTTAAGTATCCTGACCCTAACCCCCACCCTCAAACCCCACCCTCAACCCCCACCCTCAACCCCCACCCTCAACCCCCACCCTCAACCCCCACCCCACCCTCAACCCCCACCCTCAACCCCCACCCTCAACCCCCACCCTCAACCCCCACCCCTAACCACCTCCCTAACCCCCACCCCTAACCCCCATCCCTAACCACCAGATGAGCAGGAATCTTTTAGAAACTCTCCTAGTGGCAGCATGCTGTAAAGGTTGCAAATTTGTTTGCTCCCTTAACTTTTAACTTTTGCTTACCACTCTTTCAATGTTACTTGTTATTACTTGATTTCAAGGCATGGTCTAACTTTTCTTAAAGGGTTGATAACACTTTTATATGCTTTAATCGTGTAAAGGATGGAGACAAGAGGGAAAAGAGCTTCTCCAAGGAAGGAGCGTGGATAAGGCGCAGCTTCTGACTCTGGTATCTTAGAAGCAATATCGAAAATGAACGATGAAATGAAAAAATGAACTGAAAACAAGATTTTGCAGTTTGGAAGAAATGGTGAAAGGAATTTCGAGCAAATTGAAGGAAATTCAAGACAAGCTGATTATGTTACAAGATGAATCTCGTGAACAGAAGGAACAAATTGATAACTTGCGAACCTTGGGCCAGGAGAGAGATTTGAAGATTGAAAAACTGGAACGGAAAATGAATGAAAATACTCGGGCACTCCAGCAATACAAGATTAAAAATATGGATCTGGAAAACAGAAGCCGTCGAGTGAATTTGCAAATTGTTCATTTGCCGGAAGGTCAAGAAGGAGATAATGTTATAAAATATGCTTCTAAAATGATAAAGAAGACTTTCAACATCGAGCACTATGAAAATCTTCCAATTTTGGATAACGCACATAGGATCGGGAAGAAATCTGGTCCCCAAGATAAACTGAGACATTTGATCCTTCGGTTTCACTTCTTGCAGATGAAGGAGAATATCCTCCAGGCAGCACAAAAGTTGGGCATGGTTGAATATGAAGGATGCAAGTTTCGGTTTGTTCCTGATTACAGCCATGAGCTTTTGGAATTGAGAAAGTCTTTCCATAATGTAATGTCTGAGTTGTTTCAGAAAAAGTTGCGCCCAGTTAAGCTACTTTATCCAACTAGACTGCGTATACGACTTTTTAATGGTAACAACAGATTTTTTAACAATCCTCAAGACGCTTCCAGCTTTCTGGAGGCTGGAATGATGTAGAAGAAAAATGGAGGACATTTAAGGGTGAAATTTTAAGAGTACAGAATCTTTATGTCCCTGTTCGGTTGAAAGGAAATAGTAAAAAATGGAAAGAGCCATGGTTTTCAAGGGAAATTGGACACGGTTCGGAAAAAGAGAGAGATCTACAATAATTATAGGCAGCATGGAGTAAATGAGGTGCTTGAGGAGTATAAAGAATGTAAAAAGAATATTAAGAAAGAAATTAGAAAAGCTAAAAGAAGATATGAGGTTGCTTTGGCAAGTAAGGTGAAAGTAAATCCAAAGGGTTTCTACAGCTATATTAATAGCAAAAGGATAACAAGGAATAAAATTGGTCCATTAGAGAGTCAGAGTGGATAGCTATCTGCAGAGCCAAAAGAGATGGGGGAGATATTGAACAATTTCTTTTCTTCGGTATTCACAAAGGAGAAGGATATGGAATTATGTGAGGTAAGGGAAACAAGCAGAGTAGCAATGGAAACTGTGAGATTCAAAGAAGAGGAGGTGCGGACACTTTTGAAAAATATGAAAACGGATAAGTCTCCAGGTCCTGACAGGATATTCCCTAGGACATTGAGGGAAGTTAGTGTAGAAATAGCAGGGGCTATGACAGAAATATTTCAAATGTCATTAGAAACGGGAATAGTGCCGGAGGATTGGCGTACTGCGCATGTTGTTCCGTTGTTTAAAAAGGGTTCGAAGAGTAAACCTAGCAATTATAGACCTGTTAGTTTGACGTCAGTGGTGGGCAAATTAATGGAAAGGATACTTAAAGATAATATATATAAGCATCTGGATAAGCAGGGTCTGATTAGGAACAGTCAACATGGATTTGTGCCTGGAAGGTCATGCTTAACTAATCTTCTTGAATTTTTCGAAGAGGTTACTAGGGAAATTGATGAGGGTAAAGCAGTGGATGTTGTATATATGGACTTCAGTAAGGCCTTTGACAAGGTTCCTCATGGAAGGTTGGTTAAGAAGATTCAATTGTTGGGTATTAATGGTGGAGTAGCAAGATGGATTCAACAGTGGCTGAATGGGAGATGCCAGAGAGTAATGGTGGATGGCTGTTTGTCAGGTTGGAGGCCGGTGACTAGTGGGGTGCCTCAGGGGTCTGTGTTGGGTCCACTGTTGTTTGTCATGTACATCAATCATCTGGATGATGGTGTGGAAAAATGGATTAGTAAGTATGCAGATGATACTAAGATAGGTGATGTTGTGGATAATGAAGTAGATTTTCAAAGTCTACAGAGAGATTTAGGCCATTTGGAAGAGTGGGCTGAAAGATGGCAGATGGAGTTTAATGCTGACAAATGTGAGGTGCTACATCTCGGCAGGACAAATCAAAATAGGACGTACACGGTAAATGGTAGCGAATTGAGGAATGCAGTTGAACAGAGGGATCTAGGAATAACTGTGCATAGTTCCCTGAAGGTGGAATCTCATGTAGATAGGGTGGTAAAGAAAGCTTTTGGTGTGCTGGCCTTTATAAATCAGAGCATTGAATATAGAAGTTGGGATGTAATGTTAAAATTGTACAAGGCATTGGTGAGGCCAATTCTGGAGTATGGAGTACAATTTTGGTCGCCTAATTATAGGAAGGATGTCAACAAAATAGAGAGAGTACAGAGGAGATTTACTAGAATGTTGCCTGGGTTTCAGCAACTAAGTTACAGAGAAAGGTTGAACAAGTTAGGTCTTTATTCTTTGGAGCGCAGAAAGTTAAGAGGGGACTTGATAGAGGTCTTTAACATTATGAGCGGGTTAGACAGAGTGGACGTGGATAAGCTTTTCCCATTGAGAGTAGGGAAGATTCAAACAAGGGGACATGACTTGAGAATTAAGGGACAGAAGTTTAGGGGGAACATTAGGGGGAACTTCTTTACTCAGAGAGTGGTAGCTGTGTGGAATGAGCTTCCAGTGGAAGTGGTGGAGGCAGGTTCGATGTTATCCTTTAAAAATAGATTGGATGGGTATATGGACGGGAAAGGAATGGAGGGTTATGGTTTGAGTGCAGGTAGATGGGACTAGGGGGAAGTAAAAATATATATATATTTTTTAATGTTCGGCACGGACTTGAAGGGCCGAGATGGCCTGTTTCCGTGCAGTTATGGTTATATGGTTATAGGGTTATGGGGTGAAGCCGCGACCGGGAGCTACTGATAGCTGATTAAGTTAGAATTGGAGATTTACTGTTCCTATTTTGACAATATATCGTTTTGTAAATAATTAAGAATTTAATTGGATGAGTTGTTCTTTAATTTACTTTTTAGAATTTTAGTATGATGGTATCAAACAACAACATTTCCCTTCTCTGATTAAGTTACAATTGGAGATTTATTTTTCCTATTTTGACAATATATTGTTTTGTAAATGATTAAGAATTTAATTGGATGAGTTGTTCATTAATTACTTTTAAGAATTTTAGTATGATGGCATCAAACAACAACTTTTACCTTCTCTAAGATACTGTTAATTTAATGTAATGGTATTATATATTAATTTTAAAGATTTTCTTTGTTAGCTTTTCTATTTTTAAAATTGAAGGATTTCCCCCCCCCCCCTGTCTTTAGACAAACAAAGTGAAGCAGTTCTTGTTTTTCATATTTTGACCTTGGATAAATAATATGAAGTAGCTCTTGTGTTCCACAGTTAACATGTACTTCTTAACCATAACATTAATTTTGTTTTGGCTATTGAGAGGTAAATATGCCTTCTTAGGTTTGGTGCTGTCGTTAGGAGAGATGGGGGTAGGGGAGGGATTAGGTAGTGTACTGACTGTTTACTGGTCAGTTTCGGGCTTTGCATGGGTGGGGGGTCTTTCGCTTCTAGCTTAGTTTCTTCAATCTGCGCAGGATTTGAACTACAAAAATGTCTGAAATGTCGTCACTTCTGGCTCCTCCTTAGATTTTTCTCCTTCCAGTATCATGAACTATTATGCTTTAAGAAATTAACCCTTTACATTCCACATGATTTTTACAAACAATATGGATAAAGTTATTAACTTCCTTTCATGGAATGTGAATGGTTTGAACCATCCCATTAAGAGGAAAACATTTTTTAAAGTTCTTCGTAGGCTAAATGCTCAGATTATCTTTGTTCAGGAAACTTATGTAAGGCAAGACAACAATCAACGATTTTTCAAGTTTTGGAGAGGACAGCAGTTTCATTCAAATTCACAGGCTAAGGTGAAAGGAGTCTCTATTTTTATTGACTCCTCAATTCCGTCTGTTCATTATGAAACAATTTCTGATCCATATGGTAGATTTTTGGTGATTACTGGTGTTCGTCATAACCAAAAAGTTGTTATAATGATTATGCACCTAATATTGATCACCCTGAGTTTTTTAAACAGTTAATTGCATCCTTTCCTAATTTAAATGAACATCTTTTAATAATGGGTGGAGATTTTAACTGCTGTTTGAACCCCTCGATGGACAGATCTGCATCTGATCACGTGCTTCCAAATAAATCAGCTAGTTTTATCAATTCTTTTTACTTGACTCTGGAATGTTAGAAGTCTGGAGATTCTTACACCCAAATGACAAAGAATTTTCTTTTTTCTCATGTATATCATAGTTACTCTAGGATCGACTACTTTATAATAGATTATCGGCTAGTTTGATCGGTCACTGCGTGTGAGTATGATGCAATTGCTATTTCTGATCATGCACCATTGAAACTATCAATTAAACTACCTGATTCCAAGTTTAGTGCTAAACAATGGCGATTTAATGCTACTTTGTTTCAAGATCTAAATTTTGTTAATTTTATTAAAGATCAGATTGCTTTTTTCTTCTTAACAAATTCTACTGAAGAAATATCCAATGGTGTAGCCTGGGATGCTTTTAAGGCATATATTCGTGGACAACTTATTTCATACTCCACGGGATTAACAAAACAAACTCAAAATGAAATACGTATATTGGCTGATGAGATTAAAGAAATGGATTAAAAATATTCAAAAGCTCCTAGTCTAGAGCTCTATAAGAATAGAGTTGAACTTCAATTGAGACATGATTTGTTATTAGTATCACCGATTGAGATTCAGCTACTTAAAACCAAAAGTCAATTTTATATGCATGGAGAAAAATCTGGTAAATTACTCGCTAATCAGTTGAAAGCTGTGTCAGCCAAACGTCAGATTACTAAAGTGAGTAAACGGGATGGTACATTGACTGTTGACCATGATGAAATTAATAAATCCTTTCAGGAATTCTATACCTCCCTATACCAATCAGAATTTCCTAGTGATTCCAATATAATGCATGAGTTTTTAAAGAAACTAAACTTGCCAAATTTACCACATAATGAGTCTCTGTTGTTAGACGAACGCATCACGGAGGAAGAAATACAGAAAGCAATCCTTTTGATGAATTCTGGTAAAGCTCCTGGTTTAGATGGGTTTACATTGGAATTTTTAAAGTATGTCTCAAGTTTACTGTCTCCCTGGCTATGCAAGGTTTTTAAAGAAGCCTTTTTAATGAATAGATTACCACAATCATTTTATGAAGCATCTATTTCTTTAATTCTTAAAAAAGACAAAGATCCTATAGGTGACATCATATAGGCCTATATCACTGTTAAATGTAGATTCCAAAATTCTTTCCAAAATATTAGCTATAAGTTTGGAAAATATTTTACCGCAAATTATTTCTGAAGATCAGACAGGCTTTATTAAAATCGTTACTCATACATAGATACATAGATACATAGAAAATAGGTGCAGGAGTAGGCCATTCGGCCCTTCGAGCCTGCACCGCCATTCAATATGATCATGGCTGATCATCCAACTCAGTATCCCGTACCTGCCTTCTCTCCATACCCCCTGATCCCGTTAGCCACAAGGGCCACATCTAACTCCATCTTAAATATAGCCAATGAACTGGCCTCAACTACCCTCTGTGGCAGAGAGTTCCAGAGATTCACCACTCTCTGTGTGAAAAAGTTTTTCCTCATCTCGGTCTTAAAGGATTTCCCCCTTATCCTTAAGCTGTGACCCCTTGTCCTGGACTTCCCCAACATCGGGAACAATCTTCCTGCATCTAGCCTGTCCAACCCCATAAGAATTTTGTACGTTTCTATAAGATCCCCTCTCAATCTCCTAAATTCTAGCGAGTATAAGCCAAGTCTATCCAGTCTTTCTTCATATGAAAGTCCTGACATCCCAGCAATCAGTCTGGTGAACCTTCTCTGCACTCCCTCTATGGCTATAATGTCCTTCCGCAGATTTGGAGACCAAAACTGTACGCAATACTCCAGGTGTGGTCTCACCAAGACCCTGTACAACTGCAGTAGAACCTCCCTGCTCCTATACTCAAATCCTCTTGCTATGAAGGCCAACATACCATTCGCTTTCTTCACTGCCTGCTGCACCTGCATGCCTACTTTCAATGACTGGTGTACCATGACACCCAGGTCTCGCTGCACCTCCCTATTTCCTAATCGGCCACCATTTAGATAATAGTCTGCCTTCCCGTTTTTGCCACCAAAGTGGATAACCTCACATTTATCCACATTATACTGCATCTGCCAAACATTTGCCCACTCACCCAGCCTATCCAAGTCACCTTGCAGTCTCCTAGCATCCTCCTCACAGCTAACACTGCCCCCCAGCTTAGTGTCATCCGCAAACTTGGAGATGTTGCTTTCAATTCCCTCGTCCAGATCATTAATATAAATTGTAAATAGCTGGGGTCCCAGCACTGAGCCTTGCGGTACCCCACTAGTCACTGCCTGCCATTGTGAAAAGCACCTGTTTACTCCTACTCTTTGCTTCCTGTTTGCCAGCCAGTTCTCTATCCACATCAATACTGAACCCCCAATACCGTGTGATTTAAGTTTGTATCCTAATCTCTTATGTGGTACCTTGTCGAAAGCCTTCTGAAAGTCCAGATACAACACATCCACTGGTTCTCCCTTATCCACTCTACTAGTTACATCCTCAAAAAATTCTATAAGATTCGTCAGACACGATTTACCTTTCGTAAATCCATGCTGACTTTGTCCAATGATTTCACCACTTTCCAAATGTGCTGCTATCCCATCTTTAATAACTGACTCTAGCAGTTTCCCCACTACCGATGTTAGACTAACTGGTCTGTAATTCCCCGTTTTCTCTCTCCCTCCCTTCTTAAAAAGTGGGGTTACGTTTGCTACCCTCCAATCCTCAGGAACTACTCCAGAATCTAAAGAATTTTGAAAAATTATCACTAATGCATCCACTATTTCTGGAGCTACTTCCTTAAGTACTCTGGGATGCAGCCTATCTGGCCCTGGTGATTTATCGGCCTTTAATCCATTCAATTTACCCAACACCACTTCCCGACTAACCTGGATTTCACTCAGTTCCTCCATCTCCTTTGACCCGCGGCCCCCTGCTATTTCCGGCAGATTATTTATGTCTTCCTTAGTGAAGACGGAACCAAAGTAGTTATTCAATTGGTCCGCCATATCCTTGTTCCCCATGATCAATTCACCTGTTTCTGACTGCAAGGGACCTACATTTGTTTTAACTAATCTTTTTCTCTTCACATATCTATAAAAACTTTTGCAGTCAGTTTTTATGTTCCCTGCCAGTTTCCTTTCATAATCTATTTTCCCTTTCCTAATTAAGCCCTTTGTCCTCCTCTGCTTGTCTCTGAATTTCTCCCAGTCCTCTGGTATGCTGCTTTTTCTGGCTAATTTGTACGCAACATCTTTTGCTTTGATACTATCCCTGATTTCCCTTGTTATCCACGGATGCACTACCTTCCCTGATTTATTCTTTTGCCAAACTGGGATGAACATTTTTTGTAGTTCATCCATGCAGTCTTTAAATGCCTTCCATTGCATATCCACCGTCAACCCTTTTAGAACTAATTGCCAGTCAATCTTGGCCAATTCACGTCTCATACCCTCAAAGTTACCTTTCTTTCAGTTCAGAACCGTTGTTTCTGAATTAACAATGTCACTCTCCATCCTAATGAAGAACTCAACCATATTATGGTCACTCTTGCCCAAGGGGGCACGCACAACAAGTCTGCTAACTAACCCTTCCTCATTACTCAATACCCAGTCTAGAATAGCCTGCTCTCTCGTTGGTTCCTCTACATGTTGGTTTAGATAACTATCCCTCATACATTCCAAGAAATCCTCTTCCTCAGCACCCCTGCCAATTTGATTCACCCAATCTATATGTAGATTGAAGTCACCCATTATAACTGTTTTGCCTTTGTTGCACGCATTTCTAATTTCCTGTTTGATGCCATCCCCAACTTCACTACTACTGCTAGGTGGGCTGTACACAACACCCACCAGCGTTTTCTGCCCCTTAGTGTTTCGTAGCTCTACCCATACCGATTCCACATCCTCCAAGCTAATGTCCTTCCTTTCCACTGCGTTAATCTCCTCTCTAACCAGCAACGCTACCCCACCTCCTTTTCCTTTCTCTCTATCCCTCCTGAATATTGAATATCCCTGGATGTTCAGCTCCCAGCCTTGGTCACCCTGGAGCCATGTCTCCGTGATCCCAACTATATCATAATCATTAATTGCTATCTGCACGTTCAACTCATCGTCCTTATTATGAATGCTCCTTGCATTGAGACACAAAGCCTTCAGGCTTGTTTTTACAACGCTCTTACCCCTTATACAATTATGTTGGAAAGTGGCTCTTTTTGATTTTTGCCCTGGATTTGTCTGCCTGCCACTTTTACTTTTCACCTTGCTACCTATTGCTTCCGCCTGCATTTTGCACCCCTCTGTTTCTCTGCTCACCCATTTAAGAACCCCACCACCTCTTATTCTCTGTTTATTATTGTTTTCTTCTTCCCCCCCTACATGTTGGGTCTGAGTGCTTTCCTTCTCTGCCTCCTGCCTCACACACTGTCTAATAGCATTCTCTATTTGAGTCCCTCCCCCCAACCATTCTAGTTTAAAGTCTCCCCAGTAGCCTTTGCAGATCTCCCCGCCAGGATATCGGTCCCCCTCAGGTTCAAGTGCAACCCATCCTTTTTGTACAGGTCGAACCTTCCACAAAAGAGGTCCCAATGATCCAGAAATTTGAATCCCTGCCTTCTGCACCAGTCCTTCAGCCACGCATTTATCCTCCACCTCGCTCCATTCCTACTCTCACTGTCGCGTGGCACAGGCAGTAATCCCGAGATTGTTACCTTTGCTGTCCTTCTCTTTAACTCCCCTCCTAACTCCCTAAATTCTCCTTTCAGGACCTCTTCTCTTTTTTTACCTATGTCATTGGTACCTATATGTATCACGACTTCGGGCTCCTCTCCCTGCCCTTTCAAGATGTCTTGGACACGTTGAGACACATCACAGACCCTGGCACCAGGGAGGCAAACTACCATCCGGGTCTCCCGACTGCGTCCACAGAATCGCCTGTCTGACCCCCTAACTATAGAGTCCCCTATTAATATTGCCCTCCTCTTCTTTTCCTTACCCTTCTGAGCAACAGGACCGGTCTCTATACCGGAGGCCCGGCCGCTGTCGCTACCCCCAGGTAGGCTGTCCACCCCAACAGTGCTCAAACAGGAGTACTTATTGTCAAGGTGTACAGCCACTGGGGTACTCTCTAGTCCCTGCCTGTGCCCCTTGCCTCTCCCAACCGTGATCCACTTGCCTGCCTCCTGTGGTGTCGGAGTGACCACATCCCAGTAACTCCTCTCGATGACTTCCTCGCTCTCCCTGACCAGACGGAGGTCATCGAGCTGCTGCTCCAGGTTCCTAATACGGTCCATTAGGAGCCCCATCTCGATACACCTGACGCAGATGTGGACGTCTGGAGGGCTATCAGACTCCATGACTTCCCACATCTGACATCCAGAACAGTAAACTGCCCTGGCCCTCATACTCCCCTTACCCTGGATAGAATATAAAACAAACTGCTACAATACAAAACAAACTGCTACAATACAAAACAAACTGATACAATACAAAACAAACTGCTACAATACAAAACAAACTGCTACAATACAAAACAAACTGCTACAATACAAAACAAACTGATACAATACAAAACAAACTGCTACAATACAGTACAATCAGCAGGGATCTGACTCCCAATCAGCTGCTCCCTCTTGTCTGCGTCCACCAATCAGCGGCTTCCTCAAACCCACTTGTTTTTGAAGTGGAACTTGGAACGTTACAGATTTGGGTTCCTTTTTAACTCCTACCGCTCGTGTGTAGCTCCTCCCTCTGCGATCTCTCCAACGGCTCTTGGACCTCTGTAAGGAACAAGCCCCGCGCTCCTTTTTAAGTCCTACCGCTCGGGTGTAGCTCCTCCCTCTGCGATCTCTCCAACGGCTCTTGGGCCTCTGTAAGGAACAAGCCCCGCGCTCCTTTTTAACTCCTACCGCTCCTGTGTAGCTCCTCCCTCTGCGATCTCTCCAACGGCTCTTGGGCCTCTGTAAGGAACAAGCCCCGCGCTCCTTTTTAACTCCTACCGCTCGTGTGTAGCTCCTCCCTCTGCGATCTCTCCAACGGCTCTTGGGCCTCTGTAAGGAACAAGCCCCGCGCTCCTTTTTAACTCCTACCGCTCGTGTGTAGCTCCTCCCTCTGCGATCTCTCCAACGGCTCTTGGGCCTCTGTAAGGAACAAGCCCCATGCTCCTTTTTAATTCCTACCGCTCGTGTGTAGCTTCTCCCTCTGCGATCTCTCCAACGGCTCTTGGGCCTCTGTAAGGAACAAGCCCCACGCTCCTTTTTAACTCCTACCGCTCGTGTGTAGCTCCTCCCTCTGCGATCTCTCCAACGGCTCTTGGGCCTCTGTTAGGAGATTAATGAATATTGTATATACAGTTAGGAGATTAATGAATATTGTATATACAGTGTCAAATAAAACTTCAGAATGTGTCATTTCACTTGATGCTGAGAAGGTGTTTAATAGAGTAGAATGGGATTATTCAATACACTTGAAAAATTTAAGATTGGTCCAAAATTTATTTCTTGGATCAAGCTGATATATCATATACCTCGGGCTTCTGTACTTACCAATAATCAGAGATCCCCTTTTTTCAGGCTCTTTCAAGGTACTAGACAGGGCTGTCCTTTAAGTCCTATACTGTTTGATATCGCTTTGGAACCTTTGGAATCCCCTAATATTTCTGGTATTGTCCGTGGGAATAAGATGCATAAGCTATTTCTTTATGCAGATCTGTTATTATTCATCTCTAACCCTGAGAAATCTATTCCGGCAATAGTAGCCCTACTTAATAAATTTAGTAGCTTTTCTGGTTATAAACTAAATCTTAGTAAGAGTGAGCTTTTTCCATTAAACAATCTAGTTTCGAATTATGGACAGTTTCCATTTAGATTGACTACCGAATGTTTTACTTATTTAGGCATTAAGATTACCAAGATATACAAGGATTTATTTAAAGCCAATTTTACGCCTTTAATTGTCCATATCAAACAACAGTTCACTAAATGGTCACCAATGTCCTTATCTCTAATAGGCCGAATCAATGCTATTAAAATGTTTATCTTGCCTAAATTTTTATATTTATTTCTGACTATACCAATTTTTATTCCTAAATCTTTCTTTGATATTATTGACTCCAAAATATATATATGGCAGAATAAAAATTCCAGACTAAGTAAAAAACACTTACAGAATTTTTTTTTTTAAATGGTGGTTTGGCACTGCCGAACCTTAGATTTTACTATTGGGCAGTTAATGCTTGCTATTTATCGTTTTGGACAAAAGATTTAGAAGATACCCCATGTCCAGGATGGATAAATCTTGAACGTGATTCTATGCAAGGGCTATCATTGGCTTCTATTCTAGGGGCCTCGTTACCTTTTACAATTATGAGATTGAATAAATATACGACTAACCCAATATTGAGACATACACTTCGAATATGGTTTTAATTTCGTATGTTTTTTGGATTGAATGATTTTATTTTATCGAGTCCTATCATCTCTAATTTTTTCTTCCAACCATCTAGCACTGATCAAGCCTTTCTGTTATGGAAGAGGAAGGGATTAGTAGCTT
Source organism: Malacoraja senta (assembly GCA_038087875.1). Taxonomy (NCBI): domain Eukaryota; kingdom Metazoa; phylum Chordata; class Chondrichthyes; order Rajiformes; family Rajidae; genus Malacoraja; species Malacoraja senta. The sequence goes on from JAXLNO010003441.1 coordinate 50,024, forward strand.
TTCGTGATTTGTTTTTGGATGGTTGTTATGTCTTTTGAACAACTCTCCAATAAATATAATTTACCTAACTCACATTTTTTTAGATATTTACAAATTAGACATTTTTTGAGGGCTACTCTAATCCTTATTTCCGTTACCACATCAAGCCGATATCTTGGAAAAAAAACCATTTGAACCCTTATCAGAAGGGCTTAATAACGACTATTTATGAGTTGATTTTTAAATTAAAAAAATATACATTTGATAAAATTAAGAATGACTGGGATAGAGAACTTCAAATTTCTTTATCTATAGAGAAATGGGAGAGGATTCTTTGATTAGTTAATACTTCCTCAATGTGTGCAAGACACGCTTTGATACAATTCAAGGTGGTTCACAGAGCTCATATGTCATAAGATAAGTTAGCTCATTTTTATGGTCATATAAATCCTACCTGTAATTCTGAAGTGGCCTCATTGACTCGTATGTTTTGGTCCTGCCCACTTTTGGAAAAATATTGGAAATAAATTTTGATACTATTTCTGTGGTTTTAGGTATTGATTTACAACCTCATCCTATTACTGTAATTTTTGGGCTGCCAATGTTAGATTCTATTCATCTGTCCCGTTCTGCCCATCGGCTGATTGCTTTTACCACATTAATTGCCAGAAGATCTATTTTATTTAAATGGAAAGATTCTAATCCTCCAACCACACTCCATTGGTACTCTGAAATGATATCATGTTTAAATTTAGAAAAAATGAGGAGTGACATTGTTGAACTTGATAGGACTTGGGGAAGATTTATTCAACATTTTCATACGACATAAATTGTCCCCTCTCCAACTGTTATAATTTTTTTTACCGTTATACGGTGGAACGGACTTGATGAAAAACAGGGACTTAAATTGTTGAAACTCTTTGCAGCCCAGATTCTGTTTTGCTTTTTTTTCCCTTTAGTTTAGGGCGGTTTTGTTTTTTCGTTTTTTCTCGTTTTTTCTCTTTTTTTCCTCTTTTTCTCTTTTTGTTTTTTTACATATAAGTTCTCTTTTAAACACTTAACTATATTTACATAGAGGTCTACATTCAATGTGTATTTTGACACTGGACTCATATTTAGGTTATACCTGCCATTAATGTAACCCTGATCCCTATGTATCCATATCACTGTTATGTTTATCATTACTTTGATGTTGTTTTGTTTTTGAAAAAAACCGAATAAAAAGATTTTAAAAGAAAAGAAAGAAACATATAAAATTATTAAGGGATTGAACAGGGTAGAGGCAGGAACATGTTCCTGATGTTGGGGGAGTCCAGAACCAGGGGCCACAGTTTAAGAATAAGGGGTAGGTCATTTAGGATTGAGATGAGGACAAGCCTTTTCACCCAGAGAGTTGTGAATCTGTGGAATTCTCTGCCACAGAAGGTAGTGGAGGCTAATTCCCTGGATGTTTTCAAGAGAGTTAGTTCAAGTTCACATTTATTGTCACATGCACCAATTAAGGTACAGTAATATTTGAGTTACCATACAGCCATACTCAGTGAAAAACAAAAATACAGACAGCGCATAAAATAAAGTTTAGCATAAACATCCACCACAGAGGAATCCACATTCCTCACTGTGATGGAGGCAATAAAGTTCAGTCACCTTCCTCCTTTGTTCACCCGTGATCGGGACTGTTGAACTCACCGCAGTCGCTGCTGCAGACGGCATGATGTTCAAGCCCTCTCGTCGGGATGATGGAAACTCCGGCATCAGGACAGATTGGAACACTCCGCAGCACGGATCTCCCGAGTCGGCCTCTTCTTATTCAAGACCGCGGGCTTCACAGTGTTAAAGTCCACAGGCTCCTTCACTGGCGATCCTCGGCGAAGGATCGCAGGCTCTGCGGTTGTAATTCCAGTTTGATGCTCCGGGTCGGACTCCAGGAAAGGCCGCACCACTCCACGTTGTTAGGCCGCAGGGAGGGACGGAGATGCAACACGGAGAAAAATCGCATCTCCGCGAGGTAAGTGACTGGAAAATGTTTCCCCCAATCCCCCCCACCCCACATAAAACAAACCAAGAAACATGAAAACATACATTCAAGACATACTTAAAATAATAAAGCAGAGAAGTGGACGAACAGACTGTTGGCGAGGCAGCCACAACAGTGACGCCACCCGATGGAAATAGATTTAGTTACAGGGCTGCCAACATTGGGTGAGAGTTGGGAGTGAGAAATTGCGAGAGACCAAGCCCGAGGTAGCACGGGGGGGGGGGGGGGTGGGAGGAGGGTGTCCCCCCTCCAATTAGTACGGATCTTTTGCATTTTTCAGCTTGAAATTGTGCAATATGGTGCAAACTGTAGCGAGTCTTTTAACTTACACTTGAATGCAATATATATGCTTTAAATTGGATTAGCTATGAATAAGGTTAGAGTAAATTACATTCCTAATTACATTCCACAGTAGAGCCCAGGCTCTGATCAACAGGTGCAGCACACGAATGATCTTAGTATATTCATTATGGAAATCAGATTATAATCAAGCACTTGGCCCATGTTGACCAACCTGGGTCTCACTGCACACCTGGTATTACTCCTGGCCCTGACTCCAGTTGCATACCTTCTCTCATTCCTGACCCTGAGTCCAGCCTTACACCTGGCCCCCTATTCTACCCTGATCATAGCTGCTTACCTGCTTAGGTTCCCAGTGCTGAACACACCCCTGGTCCCAGCTTTGGCTGCATCTCTAGTACTATTCCAGACCTCGACTCTGGATGCACACTTGGCCTTGCTCCTAGCCCCTTTGCACTGACAATATATCTGGCCCACACATAAAGTCCCATATCTGACCCCCTGGACTATTATGTTCAAGTCCACAGGTGCTCATCTAATGCAGTAATCCTTTATCGGGCACTTCACGGACCAAATTATGGACAACAAAATTTGCTACATTCATTGACTTCCTTGTTATCTAACATGCTAGTTATTTTGTCAAAGAAGTCATCAATTGGTTGAATACAAGTTCTCATCCATAAAATTATACTCACTCAGCTGTATGTATTCTGCTACCATTTCTTTCATTTTCGTAACAAACTGTCCTGAAGTCATTTTCACCCCCAATATTTTCAGTATTTTGCTGTCTTCCTCTCAGCTGGGACTTTTCCGAAATGCAAAGTTCAATAACTATATATTTAAGCCATATTATTCTATTAAATGTGATCTTGAGAGTACATAATATTTTCTGTGGTATTCATAACACAACAATGATAAAAAGATCTTTGTTTTGATTGCACCTACCAACATGCATACATTATTACATTACAGTTAATATGTACCGAGGGCAAAGTTTTGTTCCAATGCTCCCCATTCCCAATTACTTCTACATTGAAGTGATTGAAATCCAAGTGAAGTTTAAATGGCATCATAAAAGTAAAACCTCTGGAATGCATGATATTCATTACGTGGTTGGTTGGGGTCAGTATCAGCACAATTACTATATTAAACTTTGAATCTTCAGATGTCCTGGTTCAAGCTAAAACTAAAGACAAATAGTAAGATTAAATGAGAACTTACCAAGTTTGAAGTTTGATCTTTATTTTATGAGGAGTAACGTTGAGGGATTACGTGAAGAAGCCCCGTCCAGCCGCACACGCATCAATCTTTCAAAGCAGCGGAGTGACAATCACAGATGATAATTACTGAAGTATGATAGTAAGATGCATAAAGACTTAGAACTACCAGCATGATCCTTTTATGAGGGTGGGAGCGGAGGGCACGTAATCCCTCAACGTTACTCCTCATAAAATAAAGATCAAACTTCAAACTTGGTAAGTTCTCGTTTAATCTTACTATTTTACTTCGGAGTCACGTGAGTGACTACGTGAAGATTTCAAAGCTCTGTGATTTCACACCGTGGATTCAAATCCAGGTGTTCACTGCATCGATTGACTCTATTTAAGTAAGCACAATCAACAATGCATAACCACAACATTTGAATGTAATCAGTTAATGGTTTTATTTATTTTAATAAAAATAACAAAAATTAGGCCCATTTATAATGGGGGATTTAATACTGTATCCAGCACGGCATCACCAAACCCTCTGAGATCTTTAATCTCCTTGTGGTAATACTTGTGAAACATCTGTTCACTTGCGCATCCTGCCGCCGCGAGAATAAGGTCTATTGGCACGTCTGAATCCCTGGCCGCTGATGTTGATGCCGCCCTGGTGGAATGAGATTTAAATTTATCAGTATCAATACCTGAATATCTCAACACCTGTTTCAACCATCGTGAAATTGTTTGTGTTGATACTTTCTTATGAGGCTTTTTATGACTAATAAAAAATGCCAATTCGGCGCCTCTTAAAACTTTTGTTGTTTCTATGTAACATTTCACATATGTTACTGCACACAGTCGTGAATCTGTAGGATATGCTAAAAATTCCAACTTGCATCCTGTGGACCCAGGTCTACTTTGCTTCAGTAAATCATAGACATAGAATGTCACGGCATTTTGCCCTACTTTCATTCTATCAATTCTGAGTTTCTGTAATGTTTGAACTCTCTGCGCTGAAACTAATGCCATGAGCATAACCAATTTCATGGTAATTTTGGATAATGACAGGGTTTCAACTGGATTCCAACTCCTTAGGAACATCAGTACATCTTTTACATTCCAAATTTCTGTATACCTGGGTCTGGGAGGATTAGAGTTGAAAATTCCTTTCATAAACCTACAGACCCAAGGATGTGCTCCAATTGGAGTTTGTTCTGATTCACTGCTTAAATATGCAGAGAGTGCACTTCGTGCAGTATTAATTGCACTATAACTTAATTTCAATTCATAGTGTAGAGTTGAAAGAAACTCTATTACATCTGAAATTTCTACTGTGTTATATGCAATATTCTTTCCTGAACAAAACACCTCCCATTTCTTTATATAGGAAATGTACTGCTTCTGGGTACTATTCCTCCAGGCTGCTGTCATAACATCCACCGTACGGTCTGATAATCCTTTTCCAAGATATGGCCTTCTTAGAATCTGCAAATCAACAAACCAATACGATTATGTAAAGGATGTGATTCATTAGTCACAGGGTGTACAAGCAGTTTAATCTGCTTTGGAATAACCATAAGGGTTTTTTTGATCATTTTTAACACCAGTGCGTACCATACCTGTGTAGGTCAATCTGGTACTACCAAAATCCCTGAGGCTGAATCTTGTTTAATTTTCTGTATGCATTTGTGGATTAAACAAAATGGTGGAAAAGCATACAGAAACATACCACCCCAATGTAGCGAGAAAGCATCCACCACTACTGCTCCAGGATCAGGTTCCCATGACACATACTTAGGCAAACTGGTGGTTCAATCTTGATGCAAACAGATCAATTTCTGGCATTCCAAATTGTGTGATAATTTGTGTGAATATTTTCCGATTTAACATCCATTCTGTATTATCATTAAATTTACGTGATCTTTTGTCTGCAATTGTATTAATTTTTACCTGGTAAATATATTGCTGACAGCCAAATTTTTCTGGCAATACCCCAGGTCCAAATTTCATTTGCCAATTTAACACATGATTCTGATTTTATACCACCCATGTGATTTATGTATGCTACAGCTGTAGTATTGTCAACCTGTACCTGAACATGCACATTTCCCATATCAGTGCAATAAGCTCTAAGGCCGTAAAATGCGCCTAATAGCTCTAGGTAATTGATTCCCAGATTTTCCAGCAAAGGTACTTCATTCACATTCCACCTACCTCCACAGCTGGAAATCATGTTAGTAGCGCCCCAACTCAGCGCACTTACATCAGTCTGTAGAGTGACGGAAGGTGTTTCTACCAGAACTTTTCTGGAAGCATTAGAAACATTCTTAATCCACCATTCTATTTCTGTAATGGATTGAATTGTTAATTTCATCGGCCTATCAAAATGCCCTCTATTCATTTTTAACGCTTGTACCTTAGCTCTCTGTAAACATTGATAATGCAATGGTCCAAACGTGACCGCTGGAAACCCTGCAATTAATTTGCCTAGCAAGCTTGCCACTTCTCTAATTGAAGGTGTGTCCTCGTTAATGGGTTTTATGCAACCTTCAATTAACTGCAGCTTTTTATCTTTTGGCAAAGTGATTACCATGTGTTCGGAGTTAATTGTGAACCCTAGGTAATCAATCTTTTTGCTTGGTAACTATTTAGATTTTTGTAGGTGAATAATGAAACCTAATTTCTCAAAATGTATTTGACTCTGGATACTGACAATTTTGCAGCAGCCAAAGTGTCCCCTACAATGAGGATATCATCTAAATAAGCCATTAATACATGGCCCTCAGCTCTTAACAGAGCTAAAATTTGGTTTGAGCAATTTAGTGAATAATCTTGGTGCTGAAATCAGACCATTGGGCAATGCTTTAAATTGCCATAACTGTCTCATCCATCTAAATTTCAAATATCTTTGATCATTACCATGAATTGCCACAGAATAATATGCATTTTGCAGATCTATGCTTGCCTTGTAGCAATTCTTTGTGACTAGCTAAATGGCATTAGTAAATGTTTCCATTTTGATATGTTTCTATTGTACATAAAGGTTAAGATTTGTCAGATCGGAAATGATTCTACGTCCACCATCCCTTTTCTAGGAGAATATTCCTAGGAGAATATTTGACACAAACTGATGGTGTTGTTCTCCTGACATTTATATCATCCTTTTCTGCATAAAGTTTTTCAATTCTCCTTTGATCAACCCATTCTCTTCCTTTGAGAAAATCCGTGACCAGTTTGAATTATGCTGAATTGGAGGATCCAAACGTGGAGAGAACTCAATTTTGAATCCTACAATGCTACATAGAATAAATGAATCATTTGTTATTGATTGTCATTCTTTAAGGAAGAATCGTAACCTTCCCCCTATTTGTGAGTGTGAAACATTTGTTGTGTTTCTTACCAGACCAAGCCCCCTAACCTCGGGGTTTGCCACTGGCAGTTGTTGTCCCCTTCTAGTAGGCACATTGTAACCTCCACGTATCCTCGGTGCAGCACATCAACGTGTATACGAGAATGATAGGATTGTTCCTTCTCCAGCACCACATTTCGCCTGTAGGGATACTGCCTTCTCACCGCTCTGCTCAGCATAGGTGATCCTTTAGTTTCTTTGCTAGATTTTCTCCAAAACAGATTTAGGCATTTGTATATTGCATGGTTTGCAGAGCCTGCATACTTAGGATGAATATTTGGTCTTATTGCATTTTTATGAATACAATTTATTTCAAAGTGCGCACTACACATGAGTGCTAAGGCATTTTGTTGTGAATATGATATATAACCTTCATCCAAACCACTGACCCCAGAAATTTCAGCACTTGTGTAATTTCAATTCTTGTGAGCGTAAACCACTGCTCAAATTACCCATATCAAGTTTATTCACTGCTGTAACTGCTACAATTTCCCGGGTCTCATATTTTTTGATAGTCTCATCCATGGTTAATTCCTGGGCTGATGGGAAAGTAGATAATTTATAGTCATAGCTATTTCCTCTCTCAAAGGTTCCCCTGTTACTCTGGGAACAGCAAAGTTTTGTGCCAGCCTTGGAACATTTTTGGCTCTGATAATGGGCTCTGGTCCTCATTTAAATCATCATCTAAATCTAGATATTCATTTTTATGTTGGGTAATTTCTGGCTCCCCTGTTTCAGGTAAGTCTCTGCCAGATTCCCCCTGCGCGGGCTCTCTTGTAGGTCCACGGACAGGCAGCCCTGCTTCAGGTGCTGCTGGCACTGGCTCAATTCTAGGCCAACGCTTCATTATTTTTACTCTTTATATTTGTCGGTGCTGGCACATTTATCATTGCACGTTTGTTCAGGCATTTCTAGTACTGGCTCTCCAATAGGCCAACACATAACTTGCCTTTTTTCTGGCATTTTGGGGCACTGGCTCTCCTGTAGGCCAACCTCTTTAATGTTTCTGCACAGGCACTGATGGCTCTCCTGTAGGCCACCCTTGTGCCCGTTCCAAGGCACCTCCTGTGCTATACTTCATTGGCCAACACCGACTTAAATCCTCCTGTGGGGGTTCTTTACAAATCATCTGCCCCATAAGGAGTTATAACGTTTTTGACCCTTGCAGTGTAATACTCTTTCCTGCCTGAGGAGGGCATACCTCCGGGTCTGACTCATCCGAGTCTACAGGTCGGGCCGATTTTTTTTTTCTCTTCTCAGCCTTGCGCCCCGCCGCCGGCGGTTTAACAGCACATTCGACCACAACGGGAGTTAATGGCTTTGCTGCCACTGACTCCCCTGACTGACGCCCGCTACCCTTAGGATCTGGGGTTTTACTACGGTGCGTCCCTGGCCGCCTCTCCTTCCCATTTCTCCATAATAAACTTGAGTGGAGCTCCACCAACAAGTCTAAACGGGAAGGAAATGCTCCTGTAAGTGAAAAGTAACTCCACTTACCTTCCGACTTTTGTTTTACTTTTGTTTTACTCACCGGCTGGAGGAGCTCCTGCTCCTCCACACACGGTCATGAACGCTATGCGTCTGATCGATAATGACGCGTGTGCGGCTGGACGGGGCTTCTTCACGTAGTCACTCACGTGACTCCGAAGTAAAATAATAATCTCCTCACACATTCCCCTGCAAGTATCTCTGTCACTCCTTTAAAATATGCCCCTTCTTTGAACAAGCTCTTAAACATCGCATCCGAATCAGTTTCCATCTGATTACACTCCTTGAGAATGTTCATCTACGTGTTCAATTAATAAAACGAGATTGGGGACATTTCTATTCAACCTGTCAAAGGAATTGGGGGGGGGGGGGGGGGGGTGGGGTTAGAAATAGTCAGTGATGTAAACAAACATAATAATTGAGTGGCAAATGACAATAGTGCTGCCTTCCCAATATTTAACTGAAGGAAATAATGGGTTATCAGGGCTGTATGTTGGCAGGACAGACAGCCTGACACCTTGCATGTCATTTAATATTACACTTATCCCATGCCCCTGGATATTCCGGATGAATAAATTAAGGTTTTGTCAACTAATTACAAATCAGGCTAATTACAATCAATAACATTAGCCAACTCCGAAACATGAAGCACGGATAACTGGCCTCAGTTCCCCGCTCACATCTGGCAGTGTTCTCTGTGGAGCGTTTTGAAAGGGGGGAGGCTGAGCAATCACTGATCACTGGCCTTGGGAGTGGAGCAACCGAGTGTGGAGAGAGTGAGGGTAGAAGGGTGTCCCCATCCCAGGGTAGGAACTTTTTGAAATTTGATGTATTAAAATCATGTTTTAGTGCATTGTAGAAGTATGATTTCAATGTTTTTTGTATGAAGTATTTTTAAGAGGTAACTTTATCCACACAAAGGGTGGTGGGTGTATGGAACAAGCTGCCAGAGGAGGTAGTTGAGGCAGGGACCCCGACATTTAAGAAAAACTTAAACTGATACATGGATAGGACAGGTTTGGAGGTATGGACCAAAAGCAGGTAGCGTAGCTGGGACATGTTGGCGGGTGTGGGCAAGTTGCGCAGAAGGGCCTGTTTTCACATTGTATCATTCTATGACTACATT
>JAXLNO010003442.1:0-43386 GCA_038087875.1 Malacoraja senta
GGTGCCTTGAGCAACTGGCAGAGGAGATGCACCAGAGGTGAAACACAGTGGTATACCAGAATCTCCCTGATTGGCTGGAGTCTTTGAACAGCTGCAGGCTAGGAAGCTTCACACGGTTTACCCCCTACTCTTCCTCCCTCAGCACTGAGGGCACCAACGGCACCACATATACCCTTCACCACGAGTGACCTGATATTACCGCATGTAGTTGAGTTGGTTAGATCATCCCACTTGATTGTGACCGATGGCAGCTGGTAGAAGGCACCAATGCGTGCACTCCTTGCGTTGAGGCCTTCCTCCTTCACATTTCATGGCACTACCAAATTGAAAAGTGGGCATCTGTGAGGTGCTGTGATTCATGGACAAGTGCTGAATAATTTAGCACCACCTTCTGTAACATGCAGATGTCACACAGTCTTGCTTAGAAAAGCATAATAATTTGCAAGCTGACACTCTGAAATAAAATAAGAAAAGTTTGGCAGTTCAGGCAGCAACTATGAAGAGAGAAATAGTTAATGATTAAGTGAGATAACCCTGAATCAGAATACTGTACCTCCAAGTCAGGAAACTCACCCAAGTGCAGAGAAGAGAAGAAAATAAAGTGTCATGCAGGTTGCAAAACCAGAAAAAACGGTCTTCTTCTGGAGAAGCTACGTGGCTGCAGAACCACAGAAGCGTCATGTAGTAGATTGATTTTTTATTTTGTTCTGTTTAGAGTGTTTTTAAAAAAAAGTTTTTTTCGGTATTTTATGTGGGGGGAAGCGGGTAGGGTAAGGGGGAAACCGTCCTTCAGTCGTTTCCTGGCGAGGATGCGGCTATTATCCGAGTCGCGTCCTCGTTTCTCCCCCCCCGCGACCTACCAGCTGGATTGGCGCGGCCTTTCCTGCCGGGACTGGACCAGAGCTTCAGCAGCGGCAGCGAGGCGCTGGAAACATCGCGGAGCGGGCGAGGCCTTCCTGGGATCGCCGCTTGGAGCTTCGGAGTGCTCGGCCGCTGCTCCAACATCGCGGAGCTGTGGATGCGGAGCTCCCAACGCGGGCGGCGCTGCCTTTAACATCGCGGAGTCCTGGGACCCTTTGCCGGGGGTCGCCAGCGCGAATCTCCGCCCAGCGTGGCCTGTGGACATCAGGAGCCGCGGACTCCGGTGGAAGGTGGCCGACGAGAGGTTCCCGGCGAGAGGGCCTGAACATCGGGCCTCCCGTAGCGGCGACTACGGGGTGCTCGGGAGGCTCCGACCACGGGTGAACATTGGGGAACATCGGCGAGGAGGTTGACTGGACTTTGGTTCCTTCCCTCACAGTGGGGAACTTTGGTGCTGCTGTGGGGATGTTTGTGTTGTGGACTACTGTGTTCTGTGTTTTGTGGGTTTTTTAAAATTTTATTTTTTGTGTGACTAAGGGAAAAATAATTTTGTTGTCTCTTCATTGAAGACAATGACAATAAATTAAATCAAATCAAAATCAAATCAAGAACCCACAAGTCCTGCAACTAGCAGATGAGGCTAAAACTCTGCAATCTTGCCACAACCACCTGATGGAGAAGATGGTGGATATGAAGGAGCAGGTTCTACAAGCACCAGCATCCTCAGTGGTGGAGAGGAACATGCGAGTACAGTAGGTTGACGGGTGCCAGGAGTGTGGTGGGAGGAGTTGTGTGGATCATGCTGCTCCAACTCCACAGAACTTGAATTTCAATAAAACACAAATGTAGGCAGTGCTTCCTTCAGATATCACTCATTAACTTTTCAGCACCTATTATCAATAATTGAAATATGCTTCAGTTATTCCGGAGAAACTAGCATCCTTAAGATGCTTTCTCTTTTCTGCCTCCTTCAGTTACGCACTATCCTTGGACATCCGGAGGCTTCTGCCATGAAGCTTGACATCAGCTGGCTGTACGCTGCCCACTCTTTGATTTTTTAATTTATTGCCTAAAGACAATATAATACAGATCAGAAACTCAGCATTCTGTTCCGCATTACTGCTTATAACCAGCTCCACAAGATTCGCGCAGCATGGATTCCAATAAAAAGTACAACAGGTAATTTTCTTCAAATGCACAAAGCTGTTCTTTGTCAGTAACTGACCATTTGATTAAAAAAATTACTTCTGCTTAATTTGCAGTTAGAAAAACAGTGAAGCTACCTCCAACACACTAAGCTAAAGCAATCACTGACAATAGACAAATGGCAAACAGATAACATAATCCCTCTCCTATCCATGAGAAATAAAAAATTCTGCTATCAGAGACGCCTCCAGTTTGTCACGAAACCATGACATTACACTCGGTGATCCATTCAGAAACAACTGCACAAACAAAATAATAGCACAGGATTCATTATTTCAGAAATGATTTTGTAAAAAGAATGTTTACTTTTTAATAATTAAGAGTGGACAAAAACAGTAAATGTTTGAAAAGCTTGAACAGATCAAATAATCCGCACAAGAAACATAAAACTCATACTTGGGAACGTTAAATGTTATATAAATAGTGGAGCTGAAAGAAAGGTAAATAATAATTTTGAATACTGTATGGAATGCAAACAGATTTCATTTTCAAAATAGTAATTACTGAACTAGAAAGGTAATCACTAATGGTGGGAAAGGTTCTGATGCTGGTGTTATTTCTGAAGCTACGAAACGCAATCCCAAGGCGCAAGAAAAGGGAGCTGTTTGGTAAAGGATTGGCCAGCTAACCCACACAGACAGCTCAATTGTTAATTATTTTATTTTGATAATGATCAGATTAGATTTAATTTATTGGCTGCAGACTGTGTTTCCCAGGGTTCGGGAAGCATGGAGATTAGAGTGAGGTGGATGGTGTCAGATTCAATGGTAAATGATTTTCAATTCATTCAAATCCTTTGTTTGTTCAATGGTTTCAAGAATTTACTGTTTCTGTCCACTCCTTTCAATAAAAAAAGATCTGAAAATGCTATTTACAAAATCGGGAGGGGCAAATGTGGTTTTTCACCTCAGCAGTCTCCCCCCAATTCTGTACATCACAACTCACAAGCTTTCCGTCAAACTCTGAGCCCAATGTGACTACTTTCTTCCACCATATCCTCTCCCAATGTCGACTCTCACGTCATCATTGCACACCACCAACCTCTACTTTCCCCGTTGTACTTTATTTCTCAAAGTTTTCTTGCAAAAATATCCCTCTTCCCATCTCCTCACTAATGATAGAGCCATGTTTTTCACATCAGAAATTATAAATTTAAACAAGCTTAAACATGCCACTTCACAGGCAAAGATATTTACCTTGTAAAAACATGAAGGACTCAATGGCTGAGACAGCATCGGTGGAGGGAATGGACAGGCAATGTTTTGGTTTGGGGCCCTTTTGTGTACTCTGTTCATCAGTTCTATTCAAAGTGGGTAACCTGCTGCTTGCGTTCAACCCTATCAATCTGAATGAACGCTGGGCATGAGCGGCATGGAAGTACTTGGAAATGTTTCCGTCATTCGTGTGGAAGGACAGGAATCCTGTTGGGCTTTCACCCCATGAAACATGTCATCTGATCAGATGACATGTTTGCCTTTTTCAATTTCTGTTTCCTTTGAAACAACCGATGAATTGTTCTTGTGGCTACTCTGAGTTTGGAAGCAAATGTCTTAAAATAGCATGCACAAATGCAAAGAGGATTACATGTAAATTAGGGGATTCGTAGCTCTATACTTGTTACAGATTATAAATAAGCATGATAGATATAGCTAAATAAAGATCAAGAACACTGGCCAGGAGAGGATTTTCTTTTCTTATGTAAAAGATATCATAGTTGAACTTGAATTTAGTATCGTACAGGGTTGGTGGATCTATTATTGATTTTGGACAAAGATTAATAATGGAAGAAGCAAGTTGTTGGCATCTGTTCCAGGACATCCAAAAAGAGAGTAGGGGAGTCCTGAATGTGAATATAACTGACCTGGGAAATTCTAATTATTTTAATAATAATTACATTTTAATCAAATTAATCAAATATATTTGACCAATAATTTTCATATTCTTTAGAATTATTTTGAATATGAAAATCCCTTATCATCTTGCTGCACCTTGACTGTGATCTAACCTAGATGGATAAGAACCAAGAAGAGGGGGCAGCCTGGGAGCTCCTGGAAACAGTATTACTGAGAGCAGTTTTGGAACTCCTCAGAAACATTAATCATCGGATATGCAGAACTGGTGTCAGAGAAAAGGAGTAAAGTAATTAATAAAGAATTTCATTCTGGAAAAACAAGGGAAAAGATTAAAGGACTAGTGTGCTATCTTTGTGTGTACAATCCAATATTTGCAATGTGAGCGGGGCAATGGGATGGTGCCAGGTGGCACAATGGAGGAAAGCACCAGCGCAGATTATATGGGCTGAATGGCCTTACTCCATGCAATTTCTCCACTGGTGAAAGGTGTTTGAATTTGGTCTTTTGACTCATGATGACAATTTGGAGGGCCAGAGGCAAGTGCAGGCCCACTATGGCAGGAGCTCCCATTCCTCGGGACATTGTATATCTGGGAAAAGGGGCCAGTTCCGGTCATCAAATAGGAAAAGCAGGGTTCTTCTGCAGAGGGAACCACCCTGGATTCTGAAAAGATACCAGGTGTTAAGATAGCAGATTATCTCATTATCACACAGCTCCTTTAAACTTTCCCCCCTCTGAGTTTAAAGCTATGCCCTCTAGTCTTTGACATTTCTTCTGCTGGAATAGTGTTCTGATTGTCAACTCTATGCCTCTCATAATTTTACATACTTCTCTATTTGGTCTCTTCTCAGCCTCTGATGCTTGAGAGAAAACAATACAAATTTGTCCAACCTCCTTATCGTTAATACCCCCTAATCCAGGCATCCTTCTGGCAAACCTTTTCAGCAACCTTTCCAGAGCCCCTTGGAATGTCTTGGCATTAACTGTGTACTTTCCCCTTAAAGGCCTGTCTCACGAGTCTGCGGTCATTGGCGGCAAAACAGGAACAATCTACCGCTCCTGGGCCGCCAGAGACCGCGGGCTCGGTCAAACGCCCACCGCCGGGGCCATGCGGCGTTGTTCCCAACACCGCACGGTGCTAAAATAAAACCAACACTGTTCAAAAATATGTTCCTACCGCACAGCCGCCGCCAGTGAGGCACGAGTGCGGCACGGTCACCGCCACAGCCGCCGCCAGTGCGGCACGAGTGCCGTGCGTCGAACTTGCACCGCCACAGCCTCCGCCAGTGAGGCACGTGTGCCGCACGACAGCCGCCGCTAGTAAGGCACGTGTGCCGCATGGCCGCCGCGATCACCACAGCCCCGCAGATCCGAAATTACGTCATCGCAGTCGGCCCGCCCTTTTTTTTAACTTACCGCAAGCTCGTGGGACCAGCCGTACTTAAATCACTCGGCCCTCGCGCAGCATCCGTGCGGCGCTCCCGCGGCATAGGCTCGGCGCTCTCGCCGTTGCCGTGCGGTCCCCTCTACCGGCGACGCCGCGCTTCACCGCCGATGACCGCAACACCGTGAGACAGAGCCTTTACATTCCAACTCCCAATAATGCAACACCTCATATTTGCTCAGATTAAAGCCCTTCTCTCTGCTTAAGTCTAGAACTGATCTAAATCCCGCTACCATGTAATCATACTGTTGTTTAATATCTAATCTAATTCATGCCCCCTTTTTGCCCTCCTATTTCCTTTTTACGTCTCTTTTTTATGATCCCAGCTGCCAGTACCTCCTCCTTCGGATCAAAGCCTCAACATCTAGGGTTCACTACCTGCCAGCCTTGCCCTTCACTCTAATAGGGACATGCAGATCTTCAACTGTTGCTATATCACCTTTAAAATACTCCACTTGTCCTTTGTCCATTTGCCCACAAGCAACCTACTCCAATCAACCTTTGCAAACTCACATTGAAAACAGTCGAAATTCACCCTGTCTAAAATAGAATTTTAACGTGTATCAGTTCAGTCCCAATGAGCACACCATCCTCCTCCTCCCCCATCCCCCCATCCACCTCAGTCATTTTCCCTACATATTTTCCAAGATTAGGTCAAGTTAGAAGAGTCCTCCGCATATTGCCTGAGGTAGAAAATTTAGAAGAATGCACGGATAGACTGGTGAAATGGCAGGAACATAGTAATGCATAGGACATTTTGCTATGGAGAATAGTAAGATTAAATGAGAACTTAACAGTTTGAAGTTTGATCTTTATTTTATGAGGAGTTACGATGAGGGACTACGTGAAGAAGATCCCGTCCAGCCGCACACGCGTCAATCTTCAAAGCAGCGGTGTGAAATCACAGACAACAATTACTGAAGTATGATAGTAAGATACGTAAAGACTTGAACTACCAGCTCGATCTTTATGGAGGTTGGGAGCGGAGGGCACGCAGTCCCTCATCGTAACTCCTCATAAAATAAAGATCAAACTTCAAACTGGTAAGTTCTCGTTTAATCTTACTATTTTACTTCGGAGTCACGTGAGTGACTACGTGAAGATTTCAAAGCTCTGTGATTTCACGCCGCAGATTCAAATCCAGGCGTCTCACTGCATTGATTGACTTTAAATAAGTAAAGCAATCAACAATGCATAACCACAACATGGATGCAACCAGTTAATGGTTAATTTATCACCACAATAGTAACCCCTTTATCACAAGGTGAAACTTAATAGTGAATCCAAAACAGCACCACCAAATAACCACAGGTACTATAATCTCCTTATGGTAATACTTGTGAAACATCCTTTCACTTTGTCCTGCGGCTGCGAGAATATGTTCTATTGGAACATCCAAATCCTTGGCCGCCGATGTTGATAGTGCCCTGGTGGAATGAGATTTAAATTTATCAGTATCAATACCTGCACAAGCAACCCCTGCTTCAGCCATCTTGAAATAGTCTGAACCGACACTTTCTTATGCAGTTATTTATGGCTGATAAAGAATGCTGATACTGCACCTCTTAAGGTTCTGGTGGCTTCAATGTAACATCGTAAATGTAATACTACACATAGTCCATTGACAAAAGAGCATTAACACATCTCTTACATTCCAGATTTCTGTATACCTGTGTCTAGGAGGCTTAGAATTGAAAATTCCCTTCATAAATCTACAGACCAAAGGGTGTGACCCTACAAGATTTTGTTCTGATTCCCTCCATAGATATGCAGAGAGGGCACTCCTTGCAGTATTGATACCACTATAGCTTAACTGCCAATCAAAATAAAGAGTTGACAGAAACTCTGACACGTCTGAGATGTCTGCAGTGTGATATGTAATATTCTGCCTTAAGCAAAACATATCCCATTTCCTTATGTAAGAAATGTACTGCTTCTGGGTACTATCCCTCCAGGTTTCCGCAATAACATCCGCAGTATGATCTGATAGTCCTCTTCTGAGATATGGCACTCGTTAGAATCAGCAAATCAA
This sequence comes from Malacoraja senta, assembly GCA_038087875.1. Classification (NCBI taxonomy): domain Eukaryota; kingdom Metazoa; phylum Chordata; class Chondrichthyes; order Rajiformes; family Rajidae; genus Malacoraja; species Malacoraja senta. The sequence continues at coordinate 7,397 of JAXLNO010003442.1, forward strand.
CAAACCAATACGATTATGTAAAGGATGTGAATCATCAGTTATAGGGTGCACAAACAGGTTAATTCTGTTTGGGAAAATCATAAGAGGCTTTGTGATCATTTTTAACATCAGAGGGTACCATGGTTGTGTAGGTCCAATCTGGTACAACCAATACTCCCGAAGCGGAGTCCTGTTTGATCTTCTGTATACACTGACTAAATGAGGCAAAATGGAGAAAATGTATACAAAAACATTCTACCCCAATGCAGCAAGGAACATTCACCGCTACTGCCCCAGGATCAGGTTCTCATGACACATATTTAGGTAATTGGTGGTTAAGTCTGGATGCAAACAAGTCAATCTATGGCATCCCCAACCGTGCAACAATATTATTAAATTTGTCACGATCCAACATCCATTCTGTATTGTCATTGAATTCACGTGACCTTGAGTCTGCAACTATTTTGAATCTATAAAATGTTCCTAAAACTCTAATTAATGATCCCTTGTTATTGGATCAAAGATACTTTCTCCAAATTCCATCTACCTCCACAGCTGGAAATACTTATAAGTATCACCCCAACTTAGAGCACTAAAATTAGTCTGTAGAATAATGGAAGGTGTTTCAACCAGGATCTCTCTGGAAGCATTTGGGACACTCATGATCCACCATAGTATTCCAGTAAAACTGCAACTGGCAATTACATGGCCTTGCAAAATGCCCTGAATGTATTCTCAATGCCTGTACCTATGCTTGCTGTAAATGCTGATAATGCAGCGGTCTAAAATGTACAGCCGAAAAATAAGCAAATCGTTTGCAAAGCAGGCTTGCTACCTGCCTAATTGAGGGTTGGTGCTCTGTAATGAGCTTAATACAACTTCCAATTAAATGCAGCCTTTATCTTTGGGCTGAATCACTACCATGTGTTCTCATTTAATAATGAAACCCAAGTAATCAATTACTGTGCTTGGTAATAGATTGGATTTATCTGGACGGATAATGAATCCCAGCTTCTCCAAAGTGAGCTTGATTCTTGACACTCATGATTCTGTTGTAGCCCGAGTGTTTCCTACAATCAGAATATATCAAAAGAGGTCATTACCAAATGTCCCTGAGCTCTTAGTAGTGCTAAGATTGGTTCCAACAACCTGACAAATAGTCTCAGAGCTGAGGCTAAACCTTAATACAATGCTTTAAATTGCCATAATTGACTCATCCAGATACATTTTAAATATCTATGATCATTACCATATACAGCCACACAGTAATATGCATCTTAAGATCTATGCTAGCCATATAGCATTTTCTTGAAATTGGCTGTATAGTATTGGCAAATGTCTCCAAACCTGTTTTTTATACTGTACAAAAAAGGGTTAAGACTTGTCAGATCTAGAATAATTCTACACCCACCATTCTTATTTGCTCTAATAAAACACTTGGCATAAATTGGTGGTGATAGTGAACTGACTTCTTAATTATCCCTTTTACACAATATTTCATGTTCTGCCTGAATCTGCATATTCTCATATTTTGAGAAATATGTGTCCGGTTTGAAATATGCTGAGTAGGAGAATCCAAATATGGGTAGAATTCAATTCTAAACCCCACAATACTGTACAGTATAAATACATCAAATTGCCATTCTTTTAGGAAGAATTGTAATCTTCCCCAACTTGTAAGTGTAAAACATTAATATGTCTCTTACAGAACCAGACCCCCTACCTCCGGGTTTGCCTATGGCAATTGTTATCCCCTGATCTTAGTGGGAATATTGTAACCTCCACATACCTCAGGAGGAGTGCGCCAATAACGCAAATATAGGGAAAAAACGATTTGATCCTTCACTGCTCCCAGTCACCACACATTGGTAGGGAAAACTGCCTTCGATTTGATCTGCCAATCACCGACGGCTTCATCGAGGTCTTTTACCCTTTTTTGGCTAGATTCTTTCCAAAAACAGATTTTAGGCAATTGAATATTAGATGGTTTACAGAGCCCCGCAAACTTAGGGTATATGTTAGGTCTTATAGCACTTTTATCAATGCAGTTTATTTCAAAGTGCGCACTACACATGAGTGCTAAGTCAACCTTGTTGTGATACAGATACGTGCTCTCCATCCAAACCTCTGGCCAAAGCCGTAATGCCTGACCAGCAATTTCAACACCCTCTGTCATTCTTTTTTTTTTTTTTTTCCTTCACATCTGAGACTGCTTGCAGTGCTCAATACTGTGGGTTTCATATTTTTTGACAGCTCATGCATGGTCAGAACCTGGAGCTGCTGGGAGAGCAAGTAATTTATTGACATTGCTAATTTATCTCCCAATGGTTCCCCTGATAGTTTTGGAACCACAAATTTTATAGATTGTGCCAAACCTGGTCCTTTAGGCTCTGTTATTGGGCTCTGGTCCTCATATGATTCGTCTCTGAATCTTTGCGTAAAATAATCCTCCTCATGGAGGGGCCGAATTGGCCTTCTGCTTCAGGTGTTTCTAGTGCTGGCTCTCCCATAGGCCTACGTATAGTAAACCCTTTCCCAGGTGCTCGCCACGCGGGCTCTCCTGTAGGCCCATGCATAGGCAGCCCTCTTTCAGGTGCTGCTGGCGCTGGCTCACCTGTAGGCCAACGCTTAAACTGTCTTTCTCTAGACATAGTTGGCGCTGGCTCTCCTGTAGACCAATGCATAAAAATGCCCTTATCCAGGCATTGTTCACGCTGGCTCTCCTGTAGGCAAGCGCTGAGCCGGACCTTTCCACGTACTCCCTGCGCTGGCTCTCCCTTAGGCCAACGCTGAGCCGGACCTTCTAAAGCACTCCATGCGCTGGCTCTCCTATAGACCAACGCTAAGCCGGGACCTTCCCCAGGCACTCCCTGCGCTGGCTTTCCGGTAGGCCAACGCTAAGCCGGACCTTCCCCAGGCACTCCATGCGCTGGCTCCCCTATAGGCCAACGGTAAACCCGGACCTTCCCCAGGTATTCCCTGCGCTGGCTCTCCCAACGCGGACCTGAATAGACAAAATGTCTGCCTGAGTCGGGGATCCTCCGGTCTGACTCCTCAGAGTCTACTGGCCACCCGGCCTTTTGTCTTGCGCCCTAATGGCGCTACAACGGTATATTTTTTAACCGTATTTAAAAAGTCAAAAGGGCGCCCGCTACTCGCAGTCTTCTCGAGTTTACCTGTGGTACGCCTCTAACATCCTTTCTCCATTCTGACTTGTGTTGTTCCAACTACAAGTTCTCTGAAGAAAGCGACCTGAAAGACGTAAACCCCTGTTACACTGTGCGAGCTGACCCACGAGGTACCCCGAGTTTAAAACAGTTAAACCCCTGTTACACGGTGCGAGTAGACCCACGAGGTACCCCGAGTTTAAAACAAATTTAACTCGTGGTAATCACATACAATTAACGTAGCGGGAACGTCGGAACTCGTGGACGCAACTTAGCGACTCGTGGCGCTAACGGCAGGTACCCGTGAAACTTGTTAACTCTTGAAAAAGTTCAAACATGTTTGAACTTTTCCACGAGTAAAATGTACTCTTGAGGTTAAAATTTGAAACATTTCAACTCGTTGTAAGAACGTAGTGGCCCGTGTGTTTACCTTTGTGACTCGTGATTCTACCGTGGGAACTCTTTTTAGAAACAATAATCAGGGACAGAAATATCAGTTACTTAGACTTTTTAAAGACAAATTCTGCTTAACAAAGTAAAAGTCATTGATAAGGTGACAGAGTGGGTTGAAAAGAAAAAATTGCTTGAAGTTTATATATAGATTTTGTGTATTTGGGACTGAGCTCACAACCTTAAGACAAACCAGTATTGAGGAACAGCGTGAGAACATTTTATGACACTTCATGGCAGCCTAATCTGAGGTTTGCCAGTCACGTCCAGAAGCCATCTCTACCAGTGCTGTTGAAGAAGACAGGGTTGTGTTCACCTCTCCTGCACCCCTGTTCCGTAGGACAACACCAACTCTTTCATTATGCGGATGTTAAAGGCTGGGTTTTATTCTCAAGCCATGATGCCAGATTCCCGATCTCTTTACTGAAATTTACTGAATCAAAGGGTTCTTTAGGAGGTGCTGCCTCAAAAAGGCAGCCAGCATTGTCATGGACCCACACTACCCTGGCCATGCTCTCATTTCATTCCTGCTGAGCAGAAGGTATAAGAATCTGAAAACCATGACCTCCAGGTTCAAGAACAGCTTCTTCCCAACAACCATCGGGCTCTTGAATGCTACAAATGCTAACTAAACTATGAACTACAAACTGCCTTGGTTGCACTAAGGACTTTGGGATTTTTGCAATAATACTGGATTTTTTAATATATATTTTATTTGTTTAGTATATTATCTATGAGTATTGTGTTTACTGGCCTGTTATGCTGCTGCAAGTGGGAACTCTTTAACAGTGGGCAGGCAGCATCTCTGGAGAGAAGGAAGGGGTGATGGGATGACATTTCCAAATTGGGGGAGGGGGGGTGAGGGGGGTGGGGTGGAGGAGAGGGGGTGGAGAGTGGAGGGAGAGGAGGGGGAGACAGATGGGGGTGTCTTCATTCACTGGCTGCGGGTGCCTGTCACTGAAACAGGCAGGTGAGATTTCACATCCACCTTGTGTGTGTGTGTCTCTCTCTCTCCCTCCCTCCCTCTCACACAGGCTGAGAGACTCTGCCTCTGTGAGTGTACGTCCCTTTCTCCCCCTCTCCCTGGGCTCTATACGCTCATTGTTTCCTATGAGAGACTTTGAAATTTTTTTTTTTTTTTTTTTTTTTTTTTTTTTTAATTTTTATTTATTAGAAGTACATTACATCACAGCCACATACATTAATACTCGTCATTTATATCTTCTTACAATTAATGTACTCCCTTTATTTATTTTTTTTACACTAAAGAAAGAAAAGATTGAAAGAGAGAAGAAAGTGAAGGAAAAAGTGCAAGTGTAGAAAAGTGTAGAAAATGTAACAACAAAAAAAAAGGACGAGGACCCTATGAGAGCGAAATTAAAAACAAAAAGAAAAAGAGTTAAGAAATAGGCCCTAAGAAAAGAAAAGAGAGAGAGAAAAAAAGAAAAACAAATGTTTTTTTTTTTGAGCATCACGTAAATAGGACATACCAACTCTTCAACTATCATCCCCCCTTACCCGACCTCAATTTTTTATTTTTTTAAAGTACTTTTGCACCCTATGTTTGTAATAATTCTATAAATGCAGACCACGTCAGGTGGAAGTGATCTGGTTTACCTGCTAGGAGGAGTCTTATCTCTTCAAGGTGTAGTGTTTCAAACATATTTGAAATCCACATATTTATAGTTGGTATTGGAGCCTTCTTCCAAAATTTTAGAATTAGCTTTTTTCCAGTTATTAACCCATAATCCATTAATTTCTTTTGAAACACATTTAGTTCTGGATCATCTTCCGTTATTCCGAAGATAATCCATTTTGCTTTGGGTATCAGTCTTGTTTTAAATAACTTTGTAAAGATTTCAAAAATTTCATTCCAAAATTTTTGAATTTTTGTACAGAAGACAAATGAGTGCGCTATAGTTGCTTCTTGGGATTGACATTTATCACAAATAGATGATACGTTTGGGAAAATTTTATGAATTTTAGTTTTCGAATAATATAATCTATGTAAAATTTTAAATTGTATTAAAGTGTGTCTTACATTAATCGAGCATTTATGTACTTTTAATAAGTATTCATTCCAACTTTCCTTTGAAATTTTAATAGCTAACTCTTGTTCCCAGTCTCTTCTGATACCCTCCGTAGATGGTATTTGTACATTTAAGATAATATTGTACAAATATGATATTAAGTTTGCTGATTCCGCTTTTGTCTGCATTGCCTCGTCCAGTACATCTGCTGGGTTATTATGATGATCTTTTATATATTTTTTCAAATAGTCGCATATTTGAAAGTATTTAAAATATTGATTATTTCCGAGTTTATATTTTATTTGTAATTGTTGAAATGAAAGTAATTTTCCAGTTTCATACAAGTCACCAAGCGTTTTAATTCCTAGTCTATCCCATTGTGTATAAGCTTTATCTATAATAGAAGGACTAAACGAAGGGTTATTGACTATAGGTAATAAAAGTGATAAGTTTCTTAATTTTAAATTTTGTTTTATTTGTTTCCAAATACGGATTGTACTATGAATAATTGGGTTCTTATTATAGTTTATGTTATTCAATTTCATTGGAGAGAGGAGGATCGCTCCAATGTTTCTAGAGGAGCAATCCTCTTTCTCCATTACAATCCAGTCTACTTGCTGGGCGGAGTTATCCATCAGTTGAATCATGTTTTTAATATTTACTGACCAATAATAATACATAAAATTGGGTAGTGCTAGACCCCCCAATACTTTAGATTTATTCAGATGGGTTTTTTGTATTCTATGTGATTTATAGTCCCATATAAAATTAGTGATATCTGAGTCGAGTTTTTTAAAAAACTTCTTAGGTAAGTATATAGGAATTGATTGAAATAGGTATAAAATTTGTGGTAAAAAGATCATTTTTATTGCGTTTATTCGGCCTATTAAAGACATCGGAAGCGTTTTCCAGAATTTAATTAATGTATTCAGTTTATTAAGTAGGGGGTCAAAATTTGCCCTGAGCATACCTTGATATGCTCTGGTAATTTCGATTCCCAAATATTTAAATTTTTCTGTAGCTATTTTAAAAGGGAATTTTAAAAGATGTGTTGAATCTTTCGGTTTTATTGACATAATTTCACTTTTATTCCAATTTATTCTATATCCAGAAAAAGATCCGAAGTCTTCAATTAAATTTAATATATTTGGTATAGTGATTTGAGGTTTTGTAATATACAATAATATATCATCCGCGTATAAAGATATTTTATTATATGAGTCTTTAGTATTATATCCATGAATATCAGGGTGTATTCTAATTTTTTCTGCTAGCGGTTCAATAATGAGAGCAAACAGCTGTGGTGATAATGAGCATCCTTGTCTATTTCCCCTTGATAGTTGAAATTTCGAGGATAATATGTTATTAGTAAGTATTCTAGCTGTAGGTTTGTTATATAGTAACTTAATCCATAAAATAAAATTCTCTCCCAGTTGAAATTTTTGTAATACTTTATCCATATAATTCCATTCTACTTGATCAAATGCTTTTTCAGCATCCAGCGAAATAATTGATAATTCTTGATCTTCAGATTTGTGTGAGTGCATTATGTTGAGTAGACGTCTCATATTATTAGAAGAGTATCTCTTAGGGATAAACCCTGTCTGATCTGGGTTTATTAATTTACTAATGTATTTACTTAATCTTCTGGCTAATGTTTTCGCTAATATTTTTTGATCTGTGTTTAACAATGCTATAGCTCTATATGAGCCAGGTTCTTCTAAATCCTTATTTTTCTTAGGTATTAATGTAATCGTTGATTCCGCTAATGTATCAGGTAGTATTCGTTTTTTAAAAGCATATTGGTACATTTTTTGTAATCTTGGTATTATTTTATCATAAAAGTTTTTATAAAATTCATTAGTAAATCCATCAGGGCCTGGTGTTTTTCCATTTTTTAGTGAGTTTATTGTATCTTCTAATTCCTTAATTGAGATTTGTGCACCCAGTTCCTCTTGTTCCTTCAGCTCTAACTTTGGAAGATTACAGGTATCCAAGAACTTTGTGATATTATTGGAATCAATTATCGTTTTAGATGTATACAAATTCTCGTAAAATTGCGCAAATCTTTTATTAATATCCTTCGGTGTTGTTAATAATTCCCCTTTATCTGATTTGATCTTTGGTATAGTATGTTCCTTTTCTCGTTTTTTTAGCTGGCGAGCCAAAAGTTTATGCGGTTTATCCCCAAATTCAAAGTGCTCTTGTTTTGTAATTTGAAAAAGTCTTATAAGTTTGGCAGATAATAATTTATTTAATTTAAATTTTAAAATTATTATTTTATTATGTTTATCTATTGTTGGATCTTTAGCATTATCTATATCCATTTGTCTAATAAGTTCTTCTAACTGTCTTTGTTCATTCTTATTCTTTTTATTTTGAAAAGCTTGATATGAAATTATAATACCCCTAATGTATGCTTTAAAAGATTCCCAAAGTAAAGTAGGCGATATATCTGAAGTATCATTTGTTTGAAAAAAGACCTCCATTTGTTCTTTTAAATATATACTCGCTTGTGGATCTTTTAAAATTTGAGAGTTAAATCTCCAGAATGAATTATTCTTAGACAATCCTTCCAGTTTTAAAAAGAAAGTTAGTGGAGAATGGTCTGAAATTGAATTTGTATGATATATTGCATTAGATGTTTGGGGGATTAATTTTGTATCCAGCAGAAAGTAGTCTATACGTGAGTATGTCTTATGTACCATTGAGTAAAACGAATATTCCCTGCCAGTTGGATTCACAATTCTCCAAACATCTGCTATATTAGTGTTGTTTATGTAGGTATTGAGGAGTTCCCCAGTTTTCGATTTCATATTCCCTCTCTGTTTTTGACTTGATTTATCTAAGTACGGGTCTAAAACACAATTAAAGTCTCCGCCTATTATAACATTTTGATAGTTTGACTCTGCAATTATATTGAAGATTTTATTGAAAAAGTGGGGGTTATCAAAGTTAGGGGCATATATATTTACCAAAGTAAGTGGAGTGTCATGGATTTCTCCATTAACTATTAGGTATCTCCCTTCTATATCTGTTATAATATTCTTTGCTTTAAATGGTATACCTTTTCTTATGATAATTGACGTGCCTCTAGATTTTGAAGTGAATGAAGAGTGGTATGTTTGACCTATCCATTTCGCCCTCAGCCTAACTTGGTCCTGAGGTTTTAGGTGTGTTTCTTGTAGGAAGGTAATGTCAGAATTATACATTTTTAGCTGAGCTAATATCTTACCCCTTTTGATAGGTTCATTAATACCTCTTATATTCCAACTACAAAATGAGACTCCTCCTAGGTTCTTTTGTGTGGTGTCATGCATTTTGAATAATTATAGTACCTTTGAATCTTGTGGTGCGTCCATATCCCAGGTCTTTAGGTATTGGGGGAGTTTTTGAATTATTAACTTTTGTTGGTATGTCCATATTATTCTTATCACTAAACACAAAACACAAACAAGTGATTTTATGTAATAAAAAAAAAACTAAAAAAGTGAGGCTACAGTGTCTATAGTCGGCACTGTAGCAAGTGACCCACCTGTAGGTGGGAAAAAACCTTATTTTGACTTCCATTGCGTTGTTGCTCAACTCGCTCCGCTCTCTTAGTTAATCATAACATATTAAAATATTAAAACGAGGCCTCACATTCATATATATAATACAATTTTACCCTGATATTTCCTTATAACATATATATATATCAGAGTTTAATTATTAAACCAATATTTTTGATTTCAATAAGAATCAGCTGTTGGTTGAAGGGGTTAACGAGACGTGCTCCTGGACATAAGCCAGGAGCTCGTTTCTCATCCCCTCCTCCCGCTTATAGACAAGGTTACAATTTATTAAAAATTCATATTAGTATGTTAGTTCATTATTTTTTTGTTTTTTTTGTTAGTATTCTAATCTAACCTGCATAACTTTTAAAGTTGTTAATAGGATAAGTTCTTACAATTGGTTATAACATTTTAATCAATAAGCAATTATTTTCTAATTCATATCCCGTTATAAAGTTGTTTACGAGACTTTGAAAAATAAGAATCACATTTCACACATTGATTTTATGACTTTTAATTCTTAACATGACCATAATCACAATCTTTTGTCATGTTTCATCAGCAGAGGTCCCAAGTTATTCAGCTCATTAAAGAGCTCAGGTGAAATTCTGATGAAATTTTTAAATGCAGATTTATCCTCTTCGCACAGCACATTAAGCAGCTTTTCATACTGTCCAAAGAGAGATCTCCTTTGAAACAGGGGCTTCACCCACTGAGACCTCTTCTTAATTTTCCTCTTTACTCTCTCTCTTCTGCCTTCATTACACAAGCGTCCTTGCATCACATTAAGGGCTGCAGCATACAGCACTTGAACAAAAAACATCACCATCCTGGACTCCAATAGCCTTCTTGCAGACATTTTCTCCAAATGAGCCAATTTAAACAAGGCAGGCTTTTTATAGTATGTAAAAAAAAAGCATGACATCATTTTTTTAACATGTGATGATTTTTCAACACGTCGATATACATTGTTGCCTGAAGATTAACGGGAGAGGAACTTGGTACACTCGGGAGACGAACTTGGAACATCGCAGAAATGAGAAGTAAACGGCAAACTTAGACATACCCGTGGGAACTCGGTTAAACTCTGGATCATAAACTTGTAGTCTCGTACGCAACCACGAGTCTTTCACTCGGGGTACCTCGTGGGTCAGCTCGCACAGTGTTACAGGGCTTTAAGTAAACACTTACCTTCAGGCTTTTTACTTACCGGTTTGGAGGAGCTCTGCTCACTCCAAACGCACGGTCGCTGCGCTATGCGTCTGACGATATGACGTGTGTGCGGCTGGACGGGCTCTTCACGTAGTCACTCACGTGACTCCGAAGTAAAATGAGGAGTCAGTTTTACCCAAGTGGTACAGTTCTGCAGGGGTGCAGGAACAGAGACTGGGGTTATGCATGCTTAAGTCTATGGTGGCAGCACATATTAAGAATAATAAGAAATACATAGATTTTTGGATTACTGTTTTCTTGAATATTTTAGAAGTTGATATAAAAATGGTCTAAATTTAATGAATTGTTGACTTTGAATTTACCAAGTACACTGTTATGACCAGTAATCTTGATAAAATAAATATTGTAATTTGGCCACATCACATGGAAAGGAATTATCATCATATAATTTGCATATCAGAGATTTCACTGAGTTGACGGTAAGGATCCTATCTCTGTTTAGCATAAATAAGCTACATCCTTCAACTGCTTTTCTGAGTGCAATTGACTGAATTTTTTTTCATTTTAAAATTGTTTGGTTTCAATATAACATAGACAATTTGACAACAATGTTGTCATGTTGTCTTAATACAACAATGGGTTACATTTCCTGCAATATATGTCACATTTTGTTGCCAAACAAGAGCCTTCCAACACATCTCTCTTTGTTCCAGGTTTGTAGCACTGGCTGGAATTCTCCTTAAAATGCCTGCAGCTTCAAAAACAGGATTCTTCAAATATTGATAGACTAATAATAATAATAATAATAATAAATACTTTATTACTCCCCTTATTCAGGGGAAATTCAGATGTCCTTGCAGTACACTAATAAAAATACAACATAGCATTAAAGAAGTTTAACATTAAAACATAAAAACATCCCCCCACAATGGTTCCCACTGTGGGGGAAGGCACAAAGTCCAGTCCCCATCCCCATGTCCACCCATAGTCGGGCCTATTGAGGCCTCCACAGTCGCCGCAACGGAGGCTCGATGTTCCTGGCCGTTCTCGCCGGGTGATGGTACTCCGGCGTCAGGAGAACCCTCTCAGCGGCTTGGGGTGCCAGGAACGGCCGCCTTCTTACCAGAGACCGCAGCTTCCAAGCCAACAGGCCGCTCTGGACGGAGCTCCACATACTGCCGATCTCGGCGAGAGATCCCAGGCTCCGCGATGTTAAAGTCAGCGCTGCCGCCCGCAGCTGGCCGCTCCACAGACCCGCGGCTCCGCGATGTTTTTATCGGCGGTCCCCGCAGCTGGCCGCTCCACAGACCCGCGGCTCCGCGATGTTTTTATCGGCGGTCCCAGCATACCGGAGTTCCAGCGTGGCGACCCAAACAAGGCATCGCCCACTCCGCGATAGCGCTGTGCTGCCGCCGAAGCCGAGGTTCTGGCCAGGTCCCCTCAGGAAACGCCGCTCCAGGCCCCGCTGGTAGGCCGCGAGGACGGGTCGAAGGTGCTGCTCGGAGGAAAGCAGCCTCTCCGACCAGGTAGGGACTTGAAAAAGCAGTTACCCCCTTCTCCCCCACCACCCCCCCACACATAAAAAGATTAGACCCCCCACTACACACTTTAACGTACTAAAAATAATAAAAAAGAAGTGAAAAAAACGGACAGCTGCAGGACCGGCAGCCGTTCAGGACAGCGCCCCCTTCAATTACTCCCCCTTTCTTCACAAAGATTCATTAAGCCTTTACAGCATCTCCAACTGAATTTCATGTATTTCAGATTATGAGCAAATCTCTGCTTTTACATACTTGGCATCTCAGTATTAATGTTCTTCTGAGCCCTGTGGCCTGTGTTGCAGAGACATTGAATGCATTGACTGTGTTCTTAAAAAATCCCTTGGATTCTAATAAGGTCCCAGCAGATTTGAAAGCTGTAATTGTAATGCCTCTATTCAAGAGAGCAGGGAGACATAATGGACAAAATTACAAGCCAGTTAGCCTGAAATCATTCTTTGGGGGGAAAGAAAAACTAGAATCTATTTGCAAGTAAATAGCAGCGGGACATGGAACACATCATAATATAATCTCGCAGAGGCCTCGTGTCTTTATGAAAGGAAAATCGTGTTTGACATATTTAGTGGAATTCTTTTAGAATTTAGTGATCAGGATTTAGTGGACCTGGAAAGCATTTGATATGATGGCATAAGGTAAGGAAGGATTCGAGCAGTGAGGGTAATATACTTAGCGTGGATAGAGGATTGGCAAACAAACAGGGAATGGGGATTAAGCTGAAACAATGGGAGCCACACGGATCAGTTCCTTGGCTCCTGCTCTTTACAGTGTATGTTAATGACTAACTAGAAAGGACCAAATACATTTTGGCCAATTTTACTAATAATAGAAAGATGAGTAGGAAAGCAAGTTGTGAAGGGGACATAAAGGGACTGAAGTAGGTGAAAAATTTGACAGATGAAACATAATGTGGAGAAATTTGAGGTAATTTGAAGAATAGGAAAGCAGAATGTTGCCTAAATGGAGCAGAAAGCTACTATGCAAAGATGATTGAATGTCCATGTACTGGAAATTAAAAAAAGATTAGCATGCAGGATACAGCAGGTAATTAGAAGTCAAATTGACTGTAAGCCTTTAGGCAAAAAGAATAAAGTGTAAAACTGGAGGAATCTTGCTACATCTGAGAGTCCCAGTTTCTCTTTCCACTGCTGCTGTCTGAACTGCTTTATTTTCTGATATTTCAAATTTCCAGCATCTCTTTTTTTTTGTTTGATTTTTATTGATGAGACCAAACCTGGAGTATTGCATACAATTTTAGTTTTCTTATTTAAGGATAGACTTGCCATGATTCCTGGAAATAAATGTGTGATGCTGTGCGGGTTTGACAAGAACATTGAGGAGAGAGTGTTTCCCTACATCAGGGACTTTAGAATTAGGGGGGAAAGGTTGAGATTGTGGGGTTGCCATTTAAAATTGAAATGAGGAGCAACATCTTGTCTGATGGTAGCTAATTGTGGACAGCAGTGGAGGTCATAGAGCCATCCATGCTGGAAACAGGCCCTTCGGTCCAACTTGTCCATGCCAATCAAGATGCCCATCTTCCCTTGCCCCACCTGTCTGCGTTTGGGCCTCGACCCGCTAAACCTTTCCTATCCATGTACCTGTCCAGATGTCTTTTAAATGGAGGTTATACATGTTTAAAGCCAGGTTAGACTTTTGTGCCATGGGAGAGTTATGGGCTTTGGGGAAAAGGCAGGACACTGGAAGTCAGATCATGGTCAGATCTGCCATATTATTGAAAGATGAAGCAGGTGTGAGAAGCTACGTGTCCTCCTCCTACTGCTGCTTCTTATGTTCACGAGAACTATGTCAGGCCATTGTTTGTACAGTAATGCTCTGCTGAGTGCTTCAAAGTTGCGGTGATGTCCTATTGGCATTATAGGACATTGATTTTTGTGTAGTGATGCTGCTACCTATTTTCTGCAGGGTGCTTGTTCCCTGCCTTTAAAGCTTCAATCAGTAGAGTATTGGGTTACAATGGGTGCTGAGACAAAATGGTAAAAAAATCTGTGCTGTGATATTGAACGTACTGTGACCCTAATTAAAAATGAGATTGGAAATGTTGTCCAATGTGCCCAGAATGATTTAACTTGTGTATACTCCTGCTGGTCACAGAGAGACACAACATAGCAATAGGTCCTTTGACATGGCAAATCTGCGCCAACCATCAAGCAGTAATATTTATACTAACCCAACCTGACACCTTTTATTCTTCCCACATTCACATTAACATTAACAGCCCTCGCATTATATTGCTCACCTGAATATTATAAGCAATTTGCAATGGCCAGATAACCTACCAAGCTGCACATTTTGGGGGGGGGGGGGGTGGAAGGAAACCAGAGCACCCTGATAAAACCCACGTGGTCTCAGAGAACATACAAACTCCACGCACAGCACCTGAGGTTGGGATTGAACCCAGGCCACTGGAGTTGTGAGGTAGCAGCTATGATGGCTGTGCACTGTGTGTCACTTATGTTTTTCTTTAGTCATTTGTCTTCTTCATTTTATAAGCCAGGTTAACATGGAAACCTGTTGTTTATACTAAAAGATTGGCTGAAAAATTGTATGTGGCAATTGACAGGGTTCCACTCTACATCTCAAGTAACTTCTTGTCAATAAGGCTGTTGATTACATCTTGATTAGTGTTCTAAGAGAGTAAAGTCTGAAAAACATGTCATGGTGGGATTTGAATAGTGGTTTTAGTTTGATTCCGTGCTGGATTTTTCCAATCAAAAATAGGAGTCAAGAGTGTTTTATCATCATATATCCCAAGAGAACAATGAAATTCTTACTTGCAACAGCATAGTTTTGTAAACACGGTACTCAATAGATAATATAATAAACAAAGAAAAAAATCCATAAATAAAAAGCTCAAGATAGTGCAAAAATAAACCAAAGCTCAAAGTCCCCAGTGCAACCCAGGCAGTTTGGAGTTTGTAATATTCAATAGCCTGAGGATCATCTGATGTCATCTTTGATGACTGAGCTGGCAACACCAATGGGTCTATGGGGGCCTGGGAAGGTTCTCCCTGTTGAAGTGTGCGTTGAACTCCAAGCAATCCCGAGTCGTTCCTCTACCTCCCTGACCAACTCTATGCAGTCCTCACCACTGGGGCTGTGCTCTGCCGCTGGCTATACGCAGGAAGGAGCACAGACAGGGGGTCAGATTTCCCAAAGGGCGAGAGAGATAGGCATATCTGATGGTGGAACAGCAGTGGTCGAGGATATTTGAGCCTCTGGTGCTGCAGACAATGTGTTGGTTGTAGTTTGGGAGTGATTTGTTCAAGGTGGCCTTGTTGAATTCCCTAGCTATGGTAGGAAAGGCTTTGGGTTACGCCGACTGGTGTTTGTTGACCACGGGTTTGAAGTTCCTACAGTGCTCGGCAGGTGTCTGCCTGAGATGGGACGTTTTACTGCAGTCATGATGATGGAAGTGAGTTCCCTCTGGAGGTAGAAGGGAAGGCACTTCACCGTTAGGTATTCAAGGTGTGGCGAACAGGAATTGGACAGGAACACCGCATCTGACCATCGGGTGGCGCCAGCAATGGCTGTCTCGCCAACAGTCTGTCTGTCCTTTTCTTCTTTGTGGTTTTTTAGTATGTATTAAATATGTTTTTTGTTATTTATGTGGTGGAGGGAGTTGGGGGAAACTTTTTCTAATCTCTTACCTCGACGGAGATGCGATTTATATCCGTATCGTATCACCATCCGCACTGCGGCCTAACATCGAGGAGTTGGAAGCCTTTGCTGGAGACTTGCTTCGAGAGTTCCACCGCGGGTGCCTGCAGGACTTACCATCATGGAGCTCGTGATCCCTTTGCCAGGGATCAACCTCTGAGCTCTAGTGTGGGTGCCTGCACACTTTAACATCGCGGAGCTCGCGGTCTCTGGTTAGAGGCCGACATCGGGAACACTAAGTCGCAGGAGCTTCGACCGCTCCGACGCAGGAGCTTCGACCGCCCCGATGCAGGAGCTTCGACCGCCTCGACGTGGGAGCTTCGAATGCCCCGACGCGGGAGCTTCGGTCGACGGCTGCGGGTGGTTCGACTGCCCCGACTGTGGGAGAAAAATGAGGGCAGAAGATTAAACTTCATTGCCTTCCATCACAAAGAGGAATGTGGGGAATCCGCTGTGGTGGATGTTTCTGTTAACTCTTATGTAGTTGCTTTTATTTGGTATTGCTGTATGGTAATTCGCATATCACTGTACCTTAATTGGTACAGGTGATAATAAAAGACCTTTGAAACCTTTGAAACAAAGAGTTTACCATGAGGCAGACCCACCCCTTCTCCCTTTCCCCAAGGACTCCATCCCATAGGACTGCCCATAATCTCAAATTTCCTGGTAGTCGAAAACTAACAATTTCCCCCAAAGTCGTAATGTGAAACCTTTAGCCTCAATGACTGATTGGCAGCTTGTAGGCTGATGAATATAAGCATGGTTATTGGGAATTGTTACCAGCAAGCCAACTGGAACAGATGTTTGTCTGAATGCAGCCAAAGTGAAGTGACGGAGGGAGGAAGAGAGCTAATCTGCAAATCAGCAAGAACATTATTGGCAGTTTAATAACAAAAAGTGTGTGCTAACGATGTGGAAGTTAATAATGATTTAAAGATACAAAATGGATTCCACTGAAACTAAGACAGGCTTTCACCGTCTTCTATTAAATTGCAAAGCTAGCAAAAAAGCACTAACCTTTGCTTTCAGTACATTAACAAAGCTAGCAGACTGTTGATGTTCCCTTTCCAATAACATAAGCGAGATAACAAGCACCATGTAAACATTGAGAGAAGATTATAATGTGTTTCATAAGTAGAAAAAACCAAAATGCTTGTTCTGCAGAAATATAACCTTCCCATATAACATATATGGCTAACCCTTCCTCTGTCAGAAGAACCTGTCAATCTTCTGATGCTGTCAATCTTAAGTGTCAATCTTAAGAAGCAAGAGGCTCTACTAAACTTTATAGATAACGTATTGCTGAATCGTCGAATAGTGGGGTATATATACATGTACTGAAATCAGCGTCCCTTTGTGTGGGACTTCTCTGTATAGTCTGTTATCAGCATACTGTAAAGAGCTTTTGCCACACCCGCCTGGCGTAATAAAGATTGTACTGCTTGATCACTGATTTTATTTGCATTTTTGTCTGTTTAAGAATAATTGAACCACAAAAACGAGAGGTGGCCCATGGTTCATAAACTTTGATATCACTTGAAGGAGAGCTGGAAAATACACTGGCTTTTTCTATGGCTGATCTCTGCGTTGTTTCTGAATAATGAGATTAATGTAGTACAGTTGAGAGCACAGTCTGGGGAAACTTGAGTAAAGTAGGACTTTCGTAAGCCAGGTCTTCCAAAACATGGGGACCCACAATGTTTTATTCAAGAGCAAGAACATTGGCAAAGTGGAATGATGTTCAGAACCCGTAGTGAAACGTCACCCTCACTCACTCTTTCCCCCCCCCCCCCCCCCCCCCGCCACTCCCAAATCCCGAACCATATAATCTAACAGGAGGAAAGAAAAACAGTACCAAAAGCAAATTTATCTCCTCAAATGCTGTTTAGCTCTTGCTTGGATGATTTTAGCAAATCAACATAAAGGCACATTGATGAGATATTGGGTGTCGCTGTTTCTTTGGTTATACACTCTTACTTTTTTACACACATCATAGATGATGCAATTGAATGTGATCCTGAAATCTGACAAAAATGAAATTTAACTTGTGTGCAATCATGTCTGCAATTTATTTTCCATTGTTGATGGATTCAAAAAAGTGTATCAATACATTTTGTGTGGCACGGCTCCTGGTGTGAAGGCTTCCTTGAAAAGAATATTGATTGGGAACCAGGGAGCAAGCTTCAGTGCATTTATTTCTGAAAGCATTTGACTCAAACCATGACTTATTGTCGTTTTTGGAAACTGGGGATTTGCACAAGTTGGGAGATATGTCATTCTCATTCTCATAAATGGAATAAAGTGCTACTTTTAGAGAATCTTTTGTTCTGCATTCAGAGTTTCATTAAGAGACTGTTCACATTGATTTATTGTAATACTTAATCTGAATTCCACCTGGATACCATTTGTTTGATATTTATGCGTATAACAAAGTGAATCCTCCTAAGAATCTTGGTATTGATACTTTAAAAATCATTTGTATATTCAATTTTTGTTTGCAGCTCCATAAGCAATTTTAAAGGATAATCATTGTTTTTTATTTCAGGGAAAATCTTATCCTTTCAAGGGCCCATTTCCACCCATGTGGAATCCATTTGCCTACATGGATTACAACAATCTTTGGAGAACCCTGGATGATATGGGAAAAGAGGTAAAGAGTCATTTTTAGGATTTTTAAATAATGCATTTCATAGAAATTATAGATTTGTTCTGAGAATTATTCCTATGATGAAACCTTTTAAGTAGTGGTTGTGGGTTGAGCAGGTGTGGTTGGAATTCTACTTTTTAATCCAAAGTTTGGTGTAATTATTTTGAAGAGATGTGTATCTCCATCACATCAGCTGCCTGACGGCTCTATTTCAAGTCAGGTATTTATTGTCATATGCGCAGGTATGTTGAGATACAAGTAAAATTAAAAATCTTACTTGAAGCAGCATTGCAGGCATAGTGACTCAGACAAAACAGAAGAATATAAATTACACATAAATAAGCGAGCGGTATTCCGACTGCGCATGCCCAGGTCATAGGTCACTCGCCATAAACATTGTTGGTGGCTCAGCAGCTGAACCATCGTTTCATCCGTACTTCCCAGCTTTGATTCTTCTAGGTAAGAAAATACTGCTTTCAAACTATGAATTAGTTGTATTTATTGTTCCTTTGTTAAAAGCCAAGATTATTTTGTTGTTTTTATTGCTTTATGCTTCGGTGAGTGAGCGAGATTGTGCTGCTGCGTGGGGTCGGGGTCCGTGGTCGGGGACGGGCCCAGGTCACCGGCGCTGCGGGTGCTATTGAGTTGCTGCTGGGCCATCCCCATTCCCTCCCGGGTGTCCCGTCCCTGTCCAGGGGCGGCCTGCAGCTGGCGTGGGGGGAAGGCGCTGGCTCCAGCTCAGCTCTGCTCAGGCTCCCGGGGGTAGGGGGGAGCATTCCCCGACGGGCCGGGGACCGTCGGCTGCGCCTCTCTCCTTGTCCAGTGGCTGTCAAGTGGCCCCCTCGGTGCCGGCGGGGACCGAGCGTCAGTCACCAGCGGGGATGCACACGGGGTGCTGCGGTGGCTCGGCGGGTCAGGCAACATCTCTGGAGAAGGGTCTCGACCCGAAATGTCAACCATTCCTTTTCTCCAGGGATGCTGCCTGTCCAGCTGAGTTGCTGCAGCGCTTTGTGTGTATCCCCGTTGATGGCTGATGCTCAGTTTTCGCCGGCGCCGAGGGGGTTGGCCGGCGGCCGCTGGGTGGGTCGGGGGGTGCGGCTGTCGGTCCCCGGCCTGTCGGGGAGCGGGTTCCTCTGGAGTTGGAGTGGGTTGGACTGGAGTTGCCGCTTCTTCTCCGCGCTGGCTGTGGGCCTGGGGCTGCTGGTGTCCCGTCGGTCCAGGGTCGCCCCGGACGTCTCCGGCCGCCCCCGGGTGGGGATGGGACACTCGGGGGGGGGACGGGGGACGGTGCAGCCCAGTGGCGGTTCGGCAGCGCTTAAGGCGCCGGTGACCCGGGTTGTGGATGAGGCGCGGGTCTGTGTGCGTGCTCTCCCCTGTCTACCACTCGCATCTGCCCCCTCTCTCTCTCTCTCTTGCTGTTACACCCCGCTCTCCCTCTACCTGTTCCTTTGTGGGGATAATAATAATAATAATAATTCATTTTATTTGCTGGCACCTTTCTAGAGACCCAAGGACACCTTACAGGACATAAAATCATGAGGAGTTGCCCTTTTATGGGTCTCTCTGGAATCGAGAATTTTATTGCTCATTCGTATTCATAGATGAGGCTGAAGAATTCCAATGTCTTGAAATTAGCAGAATAGTGAAATTCAACTCAGAAACTATCATCGTTGTGTTCCAGTCTGGAATACATTAACTTTCCTATATTGTGACTACACGGCACCCCCGTTCCTCAGATTAAATATATTTTTACACATAAATTCTGAATAAAGAAAATAATTTATACACAGTTTCTTCAGCCATGTGAATGTTCGCTTTTTCTTTCTGGCGAATGACCTTTGACAAATCCCATGATTCCTTGCGTTTTTCGGAATACCGAACTCGCTTATTATCCAAGACAGCGAAAATAAGAAGACTATGCAAAAAAGAAGACATGCGTGTAAAAACAATTTGGTAGTGCAAGAGGTGATCCGTAGTATTCCGTTACTGAGGTGGGATTAGGGATGTGAATGTCTGTTCAAAAACATGATAGTTATAAGAAAGTAGCTATTCCTAATTGTGATTATGTAGGACAAAAAAAGAGGAGCTTTGATCATTAATGAATTTGGGGGCTTCTCCAGGTAGACCAACAATTAATGTCCCTGATTAATTGCCTTGAGAAGGTGAAATTTAGCCACATTCTTGAACCACTATTGTCTTTCTAGGTGATGTTAAGTAGGATGTTGTTAAGTAGGGAGTTTGATTTTGATGATGAAGGAAGATGAAGAAACTGTTCCGTTTCCAGGTCAGGGTGTTTTGAGGCTTAGAAGGTTTTTATACTTTCATGACTTTAGAGAGGTATGGAATGTGAAGACAGAGAAAATAATACAGGTGTAAGGAGGGTATGTGGGGGGGGGGGGGAGAAATAGGGAAGAGACCATTCCAGAGTCGCTCTGAGGGCTAGCCCCGGTGTTATGAAGGAACAGACGGTAAATGTCATGTTGAAGCATTTTCCTGTTGTACTGGATGTAGATTTTTTAATACATCTATTGCAATTAAATTAGGAACATACAATTGGTAAACTGACAGAAATTACAGGAGTGCACATGAAAGGAAAGACCAGAGTTTTGGATGTACAGTAGATCCAACGCTGGTAAGAGCTGAATTGATATGGTTAAACAAGTTTGAAGAGGTAAGAATAAAGACTGGACAATTCAGAAAGTGAATGGTGTAGATGAGAATGAAGATGGCACATGGTTTAAAGGTTGGTGGGGGACAAAGAGTGAGGAGATGGAGGGAAATTGATCTTTATATATGAAAGTATGGGAAGGGAACAGGAGCATTTCTAAGAAATAGATGAAAAAGTACGGAAAAAAATTGCCATCTGGACGATGCACGCAGACAAGTGAAGAAAGACAGCATAACTGTTTATTTAAAACCAGAATCTATGCTTTATTTTCAGTCGAGAAGGATTTCAATTCAGTCCCCATATTATTAAAATGATAAATCTATTATGAAATATGAGTACTTTTCCAATCACCTTGTGTCAAGGTGCAAGTGCAAGTTTGGTGCAAGTTATAAGATTATAATTAGAGAGTAATAATGTTGCAGTAAAGTGCAATACATCTTGTCTTCCAGATACCTGTTGAAGCGCCATGGAAAGCACCCCATGCTGAAGAATGGGACAAAATAACAATGCAACAGTTGATTGATAAGCTTTGCTGGACCAAGTTAGTTACTTTTAAATTACCCTCTGCTTGATGCAAGTTAGATTGACGAATTAATGCCAAAGAGAACTACAGTGTCCCACTCTGCCCGACAATACCACAGGGCCCAATCCCATCATCGTGCTAAACCAGCTCACACTGTATCTTCCCTTCTCACAGAGCCCCAGCTCTCCTGAAGGCTTCTAATGTGTAGACTTTGTGTTTAATTGTCTGATCATGACCAAATCAGTTTAAAAGTTTCAATTTAAAAAAAAAAACTGATTCCTGACAGTATTGTAACCACAATTGGTCTTGTTTAAAAAAAAACATGTTGCGTTATGCAGTGATGGGAACATAGGGAGTGTGCACATTTATTGAAGCACCATCTTCGTCATTGTTGTAGGTGGGGAGTTGGGTGGATGCAGAAAGGTTCAAGTCAAAGAAGTTTCCTATTCAGGAGGATACATTGAGATGGAGGATATCCTAGGGGGAGGATGGATTAAGCTAGGAGAAAAAACAGATTGCAAAATGAGCATACAGAATGGAATTGTTGTAGATTCATTGATACACTTACTATAGAGGAAATTCAGCAAACATTTACCATATTGCTTCCTGGGATAGGGGTCCATCATACGTAGAGAGATTGAGTAAGCAACACAAAATAATTAACATAAAACTCAACCGAGGAGTTATGAGGAAAATGTCCAAATGACCTTAACATGAAGTCACATGTAAAATTCATCTGCAGTGAGATTTTCTATCCTCCTAGTGGTCTGGAATACTCAAAGAATGATAAGATTTTGCTAAACATATTTTGCTTGAAACCAAGCAATTCATACCTTTAGCAATGTTTATCTTTATTATGATCTGTGATCTGTAACTTCAAACACAACCTTGCATGTGTGCTTTGACTGCTGGGGATCAAGATCTCAGTCGCTTACAACTTTCTAGCCTCAGTCTCACTCCTGTTGCTGCCGGTGATATCTGTAACAGTTTGCTGTTCTCTGGTCTATCAGGAAAGTCATATTAAAGGAGAGAAGACTTTTGTCTACTTGAGTAGGTATTTTTCTCCAGAGTAGTCGCATTCAAAGACAGCGTCATGTCTTCACAGAGAGCTCTCTGCTAACTTCATGCTCATGCAGGTGTGCCTAGCTGTAACCCAGGAGGGTCACAATGGCCTTGTGCACAAAGACCATGCCTCTTGGAGCCACTGGTTCTCTAGTTCCCTCTGGTAATCACCTCTTTTTACCCCGCCCCCCCACCTTTGTTTTCTTCAGCATCCATTCATCTCATAGCAATGCGCCAAGGTGCTGCCCAAGATTTAACCTGCAGGGCTAAATCTTGATAGTGGAGAGAACTTGCAACAGATCAATAGAGGATATAAACAGTATTTGTTTCAGCTGTGAGTTTACACAGGCAAACTCACCATCACTGTTAGGTGAACCTTAGAATTGAATTTCCTGATCTTTCACGAGCAGCTTCATGATGACCAGAATAGTATAATGGCATTAATAAGCAGTTTTGCAATTTCTATCCTATAATCCAAACAAGTTAGGAGTTACTAAGCAAACTTTGTCAATCAGAATCTCAATTCTGTGGATTTTGCCCTTCTGTAGTTTGAATATTTCGTGGTGTGACCTTTGAACATTGATCTGTTTCTTTTCATAGAGTCACACAGCACAGAAACAGGCCCTTCAGCCCAACTCGTCCATGCCAACAAGATGCCCCATCTAAGCTAGTCCCATTTGCCTGCATTTGGACCATTTCTCTCTAAACCTTTCCTATCCATGTACCTGTCCAAGTGTCTTTTAAATGTTATTGTACATGCCTTCGGTAACTCGAAGGCCCAGGAACAAAGATAATTACAAAAAGTGGTGGACACTGCCTAGTTTATAACGGATATTGACCTCCCCACCATCGAAGGAAATAGGATGGGCTGCCTCAAATAGGCAGCCAGCATCATCAAGGATCCGCAACACTCTAGCCATGCTCTCATTTTGCTCTTGCCATCGCGGAAGAAGGTTTCAAGGTTTCAAAGGTCTTTTATTGTCACATGTACCAATTAGGCTACAGTGATATGCAAATCACCATATAACCATTACAGCACGGAAACAGGCCATCTCGGCCCTTCAAGTCCGTGCCAAACACTCTTTTTTTAAATTTATTTTTTTAATTTAACTTCCCCCTAGTCCCATCTACCTGCACTCAGACCATAACCCTCCATTCCTTTCCCGTCCATATACCCATCCAATCTATTTTAAAGGATAAAATCGAACCTGCCTCCACCACTTCCACTGGAAGCTCATTCCACACAGCTACCACTCTCTGCGTAAAAAAGTTCCCCCTAATGTTACCCCTAAACTTCTGTCCCTTAATTCTCAAGTCATGTTACTTGTTTGAATCTTCCCTACTCTCAATGGGAAAAGCTTATCCACGTCAACTCTGTCTAACCCGCTCATCATTTTAAAGACCTCTATCAAGTCCCCTCTTAACCTTCTGCAATGCAAAGAATAAAGACCTAACTTGTTCAACCTTTCTCTGTAACTTAGTTGCTGAAACCCAGTCAACATTCTAGTAAATCTCCTCTGTACTCTCTCTATTTTGTTGACATCCTTCCTACAATTAGGCGACCAAAATTGTACTCCATACTCCAGAATTGGCCTCACCAATGCCTTGTACAATTTTAACATTACATCCCAACTTCTATATTCAATGCTCTGATTTATAAAGGCCAGCACACCAAAAGCTTTCTTTACCACCCTATCTACATGAGATTCCCCCTAGTCCCATCAGGGAACTATGCACAGTTATTCCTAGATCCCTCTGTTCAACTTCATTCCTCAATTCGCTACCATTTACCATGTACGTCCTATTTTGATTTGTCCTGCCGAGATGTAGCACCTCACATTTATCAGCATTAAACTCCATCTGCCATCTTTCAGCCCACTCTTCCAAATGACCTAAATCTCTCTGTAGACTTTGAAAATCGACTTCATTATCCACAACACCACGTATCTTAGTATCATCTGCATACTTACTAATCCAATTTTCCACACCATCATCCAGATCATTGATGTACATGACAAACAACAATGGATACAGCCATACGAAACAAAAAAGCAACAAGACACACAACTACATAAAAGTTAACATAAACATCCACCACAGCAGATTCCCCACATTCCTCACTGTGATGGAAGGCAAAAATGTCCAATCTTCTTCCTCTTTATTCTCCAGTGGTCAGGGCAGTCGAACCATCCTTCGGGGCGGTCGAAGCTCCCGCGTCGGGGCGGTCGAAGCTCCTACGGCTTGGAGTTCCCAAAGTCGGTCTCTGTGATGTTAAAGTCCGCAAGCACCCACGGTTGGAGCTCCGAGGTCAATCCCTAGTAAAGGGATTGCGGGCTCCGTGATGTTAAGTCCGCAGGCGACCGCGGTGGAGCTCTCAAAATCAGTCTCCAGCAAAGGCCGGCAACTCCTCGATGTTAGGCCGCAGTGCGGACGGAGATACGATAGGAAACAAATCGCATCTCCGTCGAGGTAAGAGATTAGAAAAAGTTTCCCCCACCCCCCACATAAAACAAGCTAAAGAACACCAAAAACATACATTTAAAACATACTATTAAAACACAAAGAAGGGAGTGACAGACAGACTGTTGGCGAGGCAGCCATTGCTGGGGCCACCCAGTGGTTATAAGAAGGTATAGGGAGTCTGAAAACCGTGAACTCCAGGCTCAGACACAGCTTCTTGCCTACAACCATCAGTTAAAGAATTGAGGAACTGTACTTGAAGAAAGCTAACAATGTTTTTGTTAGGAGTTTCTGATTAATTTTCTTCACATTTCCCTTTAATTTTAATATTCAGGGTTGCCAAGAATTTTGCTACACTCTTTGTGAATGTAAATGTCACCTCTGAACCACATGAAGTCTCTGCTCTTTGGTTCCTGTGGTATGTCAAACAGTGTGGTGGGACAACACGCATATTTTCAACTACTAATGGAGGGCAGGTGAGCAAACATTTTAAATGCTGCGATCTCTATTTGGTATGTTCTGGTCTGTTTAGTGAAACTTTCCGAATAAAAATTAGTACTTTGTATGCATTTGGCTGTGTAGTTACAAAAAGGTGGTTGATTAGTGACTTCATTCTGTTAACTGGAGCATTAATTGAGGATTTGCCAGTAGCTCCTATTGTTGTTGGAGTAAATGATTCCAGAGAGAATAGCAGGTAGAAAATTCTCCTGCAATGTCTTCCCAATCTATCTATCTATATACTATTATCTGTGTGTGTGTGGATTTGTGGGTGTCACATTTGACCTTTGATTCCTTGCCACACGCGAAAACTCCGTGATTTTTTCCATTTCGCTTGACATTACACTTTTACATACCCTAACACACTCCTTATTAGATTTAGACACATTTTTTAATAAAATCCATCCCCCCCCCACACTCACTCATTTTGTCTCCTCCTGCTGGCCAGCCACCATAATGGCTGCTGCCGACCGGCTCTGCTCCAAAAATGCCGCCTTTTTTTTCTTTCGCTGAAGCACGTTCGGGAACCAGACCCCGGGGTCTGAAGCACATTCGGGGTCCAGACCCAACGAGTCTGCTCTTGGTCTAGTATACTATTAAAACTCTGTGTGTGTGTGTGTTTGTGGGTGTCAGATTTGGCCTTTGATTCCTTGCTCCGCCAAAACCACACGCGAAAACTCCGCGATTTTTTCCATTTCGCTAGACATTACACTTTTACATACCCTAACACACCTTATTAGATTTAGACATTTTTATGTACACATATTTTAATAAAATCCCCCCCCCCCCCCCCCCACTCACTCATTTTGTCGCCTCCTGCTGGCCAGCCAGCATAACGGCTGCTGCCGCCTGGCTCTACTCCAAAAACGCCGACATTCTTTCGCTGGCGATTTTCACAGCTGCCGCCCGGCTCTGCTCCACTACCCCCCCCCCCCCCGGGCTGGCTCTCTCACGCTGGCTCAAGCCAAACATCGGCTCTTCCCCCTCTGCTTTTCGCCGTCCTCTGTGTCTACGCCGTCAAGACGCTGAAGCACGTTCGGGAACCAGACCCAACGGGTCTGCACTTGGTCTAGTAAACCTTAAAAATACTCTCTTAAATGTATGTACATGCTGTTAACAGACCAGCAACCATTTTCAAAAGTGACTTCTTTCAGTGTTCAAAAAGTAATTGCTTTTCAAAAAAAACATTTATTTAGAAGGTTGTTATTTTCAATTGACTCTATGTAATGTTTCTATATCTGAGTATGCAATTTTCCAGGATTAGAATTCTTCTGGCTGTGTCATCTCATTTTCCCATTGTTCCAAATGAAATCATCCTTTGTCCTGATATCATTGGCTTAAGTTCCCTATTTTTATATAAGACTTATGTCTCTCAGAAATTGATAACTATAACTCCATGACTGAGACTAATAACGCTAGATTTTGGGCTTCACGATCACCTGAGGCCTATTTGCTGCTCATGCACTGCTCCACTGTGTGGAATGACCGGGGTGGTGAGGCTTCCAGCTCAATTGGATCCTCAGGGCCGTGCAAGTTTGGTGCAGCCAAGGAGATGTGTTTAAAACACAGTCCAGCCCATTATCTCTTAACATCGGTCTCTAATATGGACAACTTGGCTATTACAGGATTTTGTTTAATGACCATGCTTTGCCCATGTTTAATGACAACTATGTGCGGAACAGTGGTGTAGCGATATAGTTGCAGTCTTAAAGGTCTGTCTCACGAATCTGCGGTCATTGGCGGCGAAACGGGAAGAATCTGCCGCCATAGACCGCACACTCGTGAGAAAGAACAATTCCCGGGCCGTGCGACGGTGTTCCCAACACCGCGCGGTGCAAAAATAAAATCGACAATGTCGAAAACACTATACTCACCGCACAACCTCCACCAGTGATGCACGAGTGCGCACGGCCGCTCGCACGGGCCGCCGCCAGTGTGGGTCGAGCGCCGTGCGTCAAACCTCCTCTGCCACAGCCTCCGCCAGTGACGCACGTGCCGCCGCCAGTGAGGCACGTGTGCTGCGCGGCCGCAGGCACAGCCACCGCTACAGCGCCGCGATCAGGATGGCCGCCGCCACAGCCGCCGCTGGTGAGTCACGTGCGGGGGGCCGACGTCATCGCAGTCGGCCCGCCCTTTTTTTACTTACCGCAAGCACGTGGGACCCGCCGTGTTTGAATTAACTCGGCCCCCGCGCAACATCTGTGCGGCGCTCCGGTGGATAGGCTCGACGCTCTCGCCGTTGCCGCGCGGTCCTCGCTACCGGCGACGCCGCGCTTCACCGCCGATGACCGCAAACAGGTAAGACACGGCCTTTACAGCGCCAGAGACCCGGGTTCAATCCTGACTACGGGTGCTGTCTGTACAGTGTTTGCACATTCTTCCTGTGACTGCATGGGTTTTCACCGGGTGCTTCTGTTCCCTCCCACATTCTGAAGACGCATGGGTTTATAGGTTGATTTGCTTCTGTAAATTGTCCCTAGAGTATAGAATAAGTGTACGGAGTGATTGTTGTACGGACTTGGTGGGCCAAAGGGCCTGTTTCCACGCTGTATCTCTAAACTAAACTAAACAATATGTTTCCGATGTAATAATCTGAGAGTGCTTATCTAGCTGTAAAGTATTTAAGGTTGCCCGGAGTTTATAAAAATATCAATGCAATACTTGTTTTTCTTTTACAGGTAGTTTCTTATGCCTTAGAAGTCTTCACCAATATAAGTGAGCTATTGTAACAAACTGTTTTATAGTTCACAATAATCCATTGGTGCATATTTTGCATTTTTAGGAGAGAAAATTTCTTGGTGGATCTGGCCAGATCTGTGAACAATTAATGAGCCGCCTTGGAGACCGCGTGAAGCTGCAAAAGCCTGTGATGCGGATTGATCAAACACAAGATCCAGTGGTTGTGGAGACTCTTGATCATGAACTGTTTGAGGTAAGGAAAATGATTCTGTCAATTGATGTTATCCTGTGGAAGACTTTGCAGTCAAGTATAAGGAATCATGAAAAGGGGCCCAGAAATTACTGGGACATTATCTATCAGCATAAATACAGTGGAGCCATACATGCTTTTGCCCGGGACTGAGATACTGCCCAAATCTTCCATGTGGCTACACTGGCAGTAGCAAGGTAATACATTGGTGTTTGCAGGAATACATTATTTGCATGTTCATGTTGTTTCTAGGAGAACTTTTCTAATTTACTTTTGCAAATTTGATGTGTGAAATAGACAATATGACGCTTGCAGCAGTCTCCATCATACCAACCATGGTGTGGAAACAATCCTTGAGTAACTTAAAAATATAATGGGCAGATCAATAATTACTGCATTGTGCCTGAATTGCAGTGTCCCTTTGCAGTTTACGCAATTTGTATTGGGCTTATTCTTTACAGGAGCGATAAATACGCCTCTAATCAAAAAGACTTTCATTGACATGCTTTTCTTCCTACATTCATGGACTGCTAATTTGCAAAGGATGGGATATTCTTGGATGTTTTCCTGCATAATTTGTACATTATTGAATTGAAGCTAATTCTTTGGTACAATCTGAGGTGGATAAATGCAGGCAGCATGGTTGATATATGTTACCCAATGAAGAAACCCTGTAAAACCCATTCTTCTTTTGTCTTCCTGTGATTTCAAAATCAATAAACTGCTTGGTTATACCAAAGCATACATCATCCATGTAATTAGTACATATATTCCTTATATCCTGTACTTCAATGGATATTGTCACATATGCAATTAAACATTATGTAATGAAATTCATTATGCATATAATGCCGGCGCCGCATACAGTGAATTATTATAGAGAATCCTTTTGAGATGGCCACTTAAGAAATGAATGAAGTGTTTGCTGCCACGGACTGGTTAGTTGGTGGCTCTGGTTGTGGGCGATAAGGGTTCCGTTTACAGAGCCTCTTTCTGCCTTTTTGGGTGATGTGCACTTACACCAGGAGGTGAGACGCTCACCACAGTATACCTACACTTTGACTTTCTTTCTTAACCACAGTACTCATGTAACTAGTTCAACTAAACCTTGTCAATGGTGATTTTACTTCCCCGGAATATTGATGGTGGGGAACTTGACGATAGCAAAGCTGTCAAATTTTAAGAAGTGGTTAGATTTATCTTTGGAAAAGATCATTGCCTGGCGGTAACAATCTGTGCCATTTATTGAACCAGTTTAGGTCTTGCAAAATGCAAACGGGAAAGAATGTTTTGTAATTTGATAAATTGTGAATGAAATTGAAGATTGGACATTGGTGATCTTCCTCTTTTCTGTTGCTATGATGGAGAAAAAGCATTGCGGAAGCAGAAGATGATTGGGCCAAAGGTGATTGAATGAATGCTATTTATTGTCATTCAAACCAAGGCTTGAACGAAATGGTTTGAAGCGTGATGGAGCAATGTTTTGGAGCTGGAAGTACTGGCCATTAATGTGCTCAGATATTCTCCTTTATGACTCCGGTCTTTTGTGATTTGGATTGAATTCATTTTTACTATGACATCTTGATACCAACTTCAGTCATTGGATACCTTGACATCGACAGCAGTTAATGTCATCTTGCCTCTGGCAAGCAGCTCTTTTCCCATTATTGGGCCACGTTTGTGATGAGCTCTGAAGCCAGTACTCCTGGTGGAACATAAACCAAGGATTTGTAAGCAAGTTTTGTTAAATGTCACTTGATGATACTGTTGATGATGCATTGTTTGGGTGTTTGGTTACAGGATAGTAATGATGGAAATGGATTTGGCCTGCTTTTGCAGATACAATGTGAATATGTCATTTTGCTTATTGCTAGAAAGATATCAATATTACTGAAAGAGCACATCTGAAAGTATGGCTTGGCCTGGTGTGTTTCGTCAGCATCAGGATACTGTCATGTATATAGCATGTTGTTCTATACTCATTAAACCAGAGTTAATTCATTCTCTGGCTTGTTTATGATTTGGAAGAGAGAGAGCGATGTCAAAATGTGTGGAGACTGATTGTGCTGGAATTCAATGTTGCTGCCATGTATGGTTGACAGCCTCTCGTGGGTTCTCCGTCTTTATCTGCTGGATATGTTCTGAGTCTGGACCATTTAGCATAATACTATTATCAGAAAATACAATGGAGGATGCACTCACCATAAAGATGTGAGTTCACCATCCCAAGCACTGCATGAAGAACAGATGATGAGGTCATTTCGCAGTGGAGTAGACAAAATGTTTAAGAGAGAACTGCAGTTGCTGGAAAAATCGAAGGTAGACAAAAATGCTGGAGAAACTCAGCGGGTGTGCCAGCATCTATGGAGAGAAGGAATAGGCGACGTTTCGGATCGAGACCCTTCTTCAGACTGCTATTTCAGGTAGCTATTTCCCCCATGTTGGCGCATTCAGCATCTAACCAGCCTTAATTTGGGAATAATACCCATCCGAATTTGTCAAATAATTCTGGAACAATGCCATCACACTAATATTGGTGATGGATTGTGAGGTCCCCCATCAAGAGTATAGTCAGTGCCTTGGAACTTTGAAGTGTCGGTCAACATTGAGGAATATTGGATAGATTTAGTTGATCATGTTTGATTTTAAATTATGAAACATAAGATCCAGTGTAACCATTTAAGGATGATTAAAGACACTTCTTCCCAGATATACTTTACAGCACCATCGCCGTGGACCTGTCAATTGGACAGGACACACCCAGTGATGTTGATTGGGGATCTGGTATTTTGAATGAAAGGAGTGGTTCTGTAAGGACCATTGTGGCAAGCTTATACATGACTCCTTTATATAAGACACTTTTGTTCAAGTCTCCAGACTGTTATGAGGAGGCCTTGAAGAATCAATTGGGGTGGAAGATTGCAACCTTCACGTGGTCCGCCCGGTTTCGACAAATGCAATCAACCCGGCGTGCGCGATCAAATAGAACAAGTTGTCCTACAACTTTAGTGCTATGCATGCCATACGCAAGAAGAAGAAGAAGAATCAATTGAGCTGATAATGTCTTTGTTGTATCTAGACCCTGCGATAATGCTGGATGGCACTTGGTTATCTTGCACAGGATCTTTCTGGTAAAGGAGCTGCTCTACCAAACTCCAAAGCAATTAGTATTTGGTAGTCTATTGCTTCAGTCTTCTTGTGATCCTTCCTTGTCTATCTTCTCTATGATAACAGGATACAGAAATATCGGTGGGTGTCAAAATCTTCTTGTAGTTTCTACTGGAGGGAAACTCGAGGCAAAGTAGACAAAATAATGATTACAATATTGTTTTTCAGGCTTTCAGCTATCTTTAGACAGATGCTGCCTACCGTTGTGTGTTGCATTTCTCGCTGCAACTTATGTCTCGTGCAATGTGAACAGAAAAGCTAAATACATAAGGCCATTGATACCAATTTTAAGCTATGTTAATTATGTAATTGGATTCATGGTGGGTTAATGTGAAAAGTGAGGAGAAGCATCTAGAGGTTTGAGGTGGTAGAAAATTGAAGGAAATATTTTCTGGCCCATGGAAATCTTCAATCTCCAATCTTCTTGCCCTGATTTTGTACTAAAATTCTTTGCAATGCGGCACAAATTGACAGCACTTGTTTTCTTGGAGAAAGGAAATGTACTCTTTGGGGACTAAGTATATGCCTTTAGATGAGATTATTGTGCTGATCCAGTATGTAATGAATTTTTGCCCTGCAGAAATTTTAAATCCAGTAACAATGAAGCTGCAGAACTTTGTATTCTGGGATGAACATGAGTCTTGGTGGGTTACCTATCACTGCTCATGCAGAAGTGGGCTCTAAGGCTTGCATCTGATGTGATTATTGTTAATGTTCTTACGCAATTCTCCTAGACTGAAATCAATTGTTGGTGAGGAACATATAGAAGAACCATCACTTGCTTCAAGATTTGATATCTCTTTGTGAGGAAGGTGTGAATTTGGATTTCACCCTGATCTTCAGTTCTGTTCTCAAGCCAAAATGTTGCCCTGGACTAGTTTCCATAGAGCTGTTTGTAGCAGGGAAATTAGTTTTCCATCTGCAAAAGATCTATGTGGGAAAATTAGGCTGCTGGGAGGAAATAGAGGAATGATGGAAAGCAAACAATCCTTTTTTTTTGTTATTTAGGCAAAATATATTATCAGTGCCATTCCACCATCCCTCTGTCTAAAGATTCATTACGAACCACCCCTTCAATCTCTGCGAAACCAGCTTATCCAACGTGTTCCCATGGGATGTGTAATCAAATGCATGGTATACTACAAAGAAAACTTCTGGAGGAAGAAAGGTATGTGTCTTTCCAAAAGACTAATTGATGCTAATAATTATTTTGTACCTAAGTTATGAACTTTTAACAACATTTTGGTTCAGTACTTTTATAGTTAAGTACAATGATGTCAATGCCATTTGAAATTTAAAGGGAGTTGAACAAGTTCCCATTAAGCATTCCATGAGCTGCACTGAAATATTTTATATCCATTATATACAGAAATTGGTCGACGAGAAACAACTAACAAGCATCCAAAATCTACAGCCTCAGTTGCTAATAGGCAGCATTCACTTAGACTTCTAGGTGCACTGGAAGACCATTGAGTTTTGGGCAGACCAAAGTGCATCTTTCACTGAGTTAATTAAGTTAGGTTCAGCAGCACCTAACGTTTGTTTTGCTATGAGTCCCTGCCATGGAACAGCCAATAGGTTAGAGGATCCTCCGTTAGGCAGCTTGCATGACAGATTTCCAAAAAGACCCTCGCAATCTTGTTCAATCTTCTTGGCAAACGCAGTGTTCAGAAAGAGGTGGATGATCGTCTTGTTCTTTATCACAGCTGTTTGAGGTCAGGATTCATTGGGGGAGAGACTCTGACTGCTGGAAGGATCTCGCAGGGAGAGTCCCATCTCATTACTCACCAAGCAAGGTCAAATGGTTTTGACAGTCTGCTTGGAGAACCATTCCTGTGGATGCACTATGTCTTTCTCCTATAGAGCCTGCAGGAAGTTCCATGCTCACCACTGATGCACTTAGAAACATAGAAAATAGGTGCAGGAGTAGGCCATTCGGCCCTTCGAGCCTGCACCGCCATTCAATATGATCATGGCTGGATCATACAACTCAGTATCCTGTACCTGCCTTCTCTCCATACCCTCTGATCCCTTTAGCCACAAGGGCCACATCTAACTCCCTCTTAAACATAGCCAATGAACTGGCCTCAACTACCTTCTGTGGCAGAGAATTCCACAGATTCACCACTCTCTGTGTGAAAAATGTTTTTCTCATCTCGGTCCTAAAAGACTTCCCCCTTATCCTTAAACTGTGACCCCTTGTTTTGGACTTCTCCAACATCGGGAACAATCTTCCTGCATCTAGCCTGTCCAACCCCTTAAGAATTTTGTAAGTTTCTATAAGATCCCCCCCTCAATCTTCTAAATTCTAGCGAGTACAAGCCGAGTCTATCCAGTCTTTCTTCATATGAAAGTCCTGACATCCCAGGAATCAGTCTGGTGAACCTTCTCTGTACTCCCTCTATGGCAAGAATGTCTTTCCTCAGATTAGGAGACCAAAACTGTACGCAATACTCCTGGTGTGGTCTCACCAAGACCCTGTACAACTGCAGTAGAACCTCCCTGCTCCTATACTCAAATCCTTTTGCTATGAATGCCAATATACCATTCGCTTCCTTCACTGCCTGCTGCACCTGCATGCCTACTTTCAATGACTGGTGTACCATGGCACCCAGGTCTCGTTACATCTCCCCTTTTCCTAATCGGCCACCATTCAGATAATAGTCTACTTTCCTGTTTTTGCCACCAAAGTGGATAACCTCACATTTATCCACATTATACTTGTGGTCAAAGAGATTTTCTGTAGGTTGCAGAAAGACGCTAGGACATGTAGTGCGGCAAAGTCCAATTGAATGGAATGTTGAGATGCATGGTTGATGTCTCTCCATTGCTGGTTTTGATTTGCAATAGATTCTTGGATGCTTTCCATCCTGCAGTGGGTCAGTTGTGACGGGATTACAAAAATGCAATCAGGGAAGTGGGTAATGGCTTCCCTTCTAATTGTCAGTGGGAGCAAGATTTTCCCTTGACTTCCATGATCGGTCAAGGCATGCAAGCTCATAATTAGCAGCACTTCCATGGTTATGTTGTGGTGACAGCTCATTACTAGTTAATACACTCCTCATGGAACAATTCTGCTGCCGTTACTGGCCACAGCACTGCGAGGATGCTGAATTTTGAGCTGCCCGTTTAGTGCTGAGCCTATCCCTTTAATCCTGACAGTAATGCCACACAACATAGTGAAGACTATCTTTGGTGTGAAATGTGCACTGTGTTCTTTCAATGTGCAAGAATACTGAATCATTCACTGCGGGAGCATGATAGATGATTGTAAGAGCCACTCCCTCCTTACTCTGTAATTCTCGGGTTGTCCTAAAGTATTGCAAAAGAGCCTGGTACATTTGCCCTAATGTCTGATTCTATGAATAGAACTATACCAGGCTTTCACCTGATGAGACGGTGCGACAGCTGTCTTTATTTAAGCTTCAGTTCCCAAAGGTTTTTGAGTATTTTATGCATTTGTCCAGATTGTCCTTGTTGGGGGTGTACTACAGACCCCCGAATAGTCAACTGGAATTAGAAGAATAAATGTACCGGGAGATTGCAGACAGCTGCAGGTCAAATAAGGTTGTTGTAGTTGGGGATTTTAACTTTCCCAATATAGACTGGGAAAATCGTAGCGTGAAGGGTTAAGTTGGGGTGCAATTCCTCAAAAGTGTTCAGGAGAGTTTTCTTAATCAGTATGTGAAGGCCCCCACTCATGAGAGGGCAATGCTGGATCTAGTATTGG
Source organism: Malacoraja senta (assembly GCA_038087875.1). Taxonomy (NCBI): domain Eukaryota; kingdom Metazoa; phylum Chordata; class Chondrichthyes; order Rajiformes; family Rajidae; genus Malacoraja; species Malacoraja senta. The sequence goes on from JAXLNO010003442.1 coordinate 42,672, forward strand.
GAAATTGGGAAGGACAAGTTAATGAAGTGTGTGTGGAGGAGCCTTTTGGGACCACAGTTCGATTAGGTTTAAGATAGTTATGGATAGGGACGGAGAGGGTCCACGTGTTAAAATGCTCAACTGAGGTAACATAGATACATAGATACATAGAAAATAGGTGCAGGAGTAGGCCATTCGGCCCCTCGAGCCTGCACCGCCATTCAATATGATCATGGCTGATCATCCAACTCAGTATCCCGTACCTGCCTTCTCTCCATACCCCCTGATCCCTTTAGCCACAAGGGCCACATCTAACTCCCCTCTTAAATATAGCCAATGAACTGGCCTCAACTACCCTCTGTGGCAGAGAGTTCCAGAGATTCACCACTCTCTGTGTGAAAACGTTTTTTCTCATCTCGGTCTTAAAGGATTTCCCCCTTAGACTTAAGCTGTGACCCCTTGTCCTGGACTTCCCCAACATCGGGAACAATCTTCCTGCATCTAGCCTGTCCAACCCCATAAGAACTTTGTACGTTTCTATAAGATCCCCTCTCAATCTCCTAAATTCTAGCGAGTATAAGCCAAGTCTATCCAGTCTTTCTTCATATGAAAGTCCTGACATCCCAGGAATCAGTCTGGTGAACCTTCTCTGCACTCCCTCTATGGCTATAATGTCCTTCCTCAGATTTGGAGACCAAAACTGTACGCAATACACCAGGTGTGGTCTCACCAAGAC
>JAXLNO010003443.1:0-59276 GCA_038087875.1 Malacoraja senta
CAGCTGTGGCGGGGCTTGAATGCAATCACCTCCTACAAGGCGAAATCAGGAGGTAGCTCGAATGTCGGCAAAACATCACTCCCTGACACGCTCAATGCGTTTTACGCACGCTTTGGTAGGGAGAACACCGATGTGCCTTCTCGAGCCCCCATTCGCTGAGATGGTATTTCAGTCACAGTCACAGAGGCCGGCGTCAGAAAATCCTTCAGAGGGGTGAACCCTCGAAAAGCGCCTGGACCTGATGGTATACCCGGTTGTGTTCTAAAAACCTGTGAGAACCAACTGGCTGGAGTTTTAACGGACTTTTTCAACCTCTCACTTCTGAGGTCTGAGGTTCCCACCTGCTTTAAAAGGGCATCAATTATACCGGTGCCCAAGAAGAGTAAGGTGACGTGCCTCAACGACTATCGACCAGTGGCACTAACGTCGGTGGTGATGAAGTGCTTTGAGAGGTTGATCATGGCGCAAATCTATTTATTTATTTAATTCTTTATTTCGAACAGAATAAAAGAATAAAAAACAAGTGTGAAACAGCATACAAAAAACAAAATAAGAATATTTATAAAGTGTCATAAACAATATCTATAAATAAATGAAATCGTATGTGTCCGAAAAGGAGCAGGAAGAAGCCAAAGCTTATTAATTCCCACCCCTTATTCAACTGCTTATAATGATCTTATACAAATTTAGCAGCTATATGTACACCGTATGTACACCAGCAGCTATATGTACACCAAATTATTTACATTTATACAATAATCAAATATTTACAGCCATACAAATAAGGAGAGAAAAAAAGTAAAAATGAAAAGAAAAACCCCTCATATACTATAGTATCTCTTAGTCATATATACAACCCATCACCCTATAATCACCCTTCCCAATACAATCAGTATAACAAATATCCCACTCACAATCACCTATCCTCATCCCAATATCCTTTAAAAAAAGTGTTTTGGTACATCTTTTTAAACTGAATTATGTTTGTGCTAAGTTTTATCTCCTGTTCCAGACCATTCCACAAATTCACCCCGCAGATTGCTATGCACATACTTTTAAGAGTTGTTCTGACATTGAGTTTTTTTAAATTATGTTCCCCTCTCAAATTATACCCACCCTGTTTCCATAAACAGTTTTTGTATATTTTTTGGAAGTAAATTATTTCTTGCTTTGTACATGATTTGTGCAGTCTTAAATTTAACCAGATCGGTGAACTTCAGTGTATGTGTCTTTAAGAATAATAAATTGGGATGTTCAAGATATCCAACGTTATTGATATCAACTCCTACCTCGACATAAACCTGGACCCACTGCAGTTCGCTTACCGCCACAACAGATCAACGGTGGATGCGATCTCGCTGGCTCTCCACTCCGCTCTGGATCACTTGGACAACAAAAACTCATATGTCAGGCTGTTATTCATTGATTACAGCTCGGCATTTAATATAATCATCCCCTCCAAGCTGGTTACCAAATTCGCAGAACTGGGTCTCTGCACATCTCTCTGGAATTGGATCCTCGACTTCCTCATTCACAGACCACAGACTGTTCGAATTGGTGGAAAGGTGTCAGCCTCAATAACAATCAGCATGGGAGCACCTCAAGGCTGCATGCTCAGCCCCCTGCTGTACTCACTCTATACTCATGCCTGCGTAGCTGGTCATAGTGCGAACTCCATCATCAAGTTCGCTGACAACACCACTGTTGTGGGACGTATCACTGATGGGGACGAGTCAGAGTATAGACGTGAGATCGATCGTTTGACCATATGGTGCCAGCACAACAACCTGACCCTCAACACCAGCAAAACCAAGGAACTGATTGTGGACTTTGGAAGAGATAGGATGGGGACCCACTGTCCTGTTTATATCAATGGGTCGATGGTGGAAAGGGTCAAGAGCTTCAAATTCCTGGGCGTGCACATCTCTGAACATCTCTCCTGGTCCGAGAACACTGATGCAATCATAAAGAAAGCACATCAGCGCCTCTACTTCCTGAGAAGATTACGGAGAGTCAGTATGTCAAGGAGGACTCTCTCTAACTTCTACAGGTGCACAGTAGAGAGCATGCTGACCGGTTGCATCGTGGCTTGGTTCGGCAACTTGAGCACCCAGGAACGGAAATGACTACAAAAGGTAGTAAACACTGCCCAGTCCATCATCGGCTCTGACCTCCCTACCATCGAGGGGATCTATCGCAGTCGCTGCCTCAAAAAGGCTGGCAGCATCATCAAGGACCCACACCATCTTGGCCACACACTCATCTTTCCACTACCTTCAGGTAGAAGGTACAGGAGCCTGAAGACTGCAATGTCCAGGTTCAGAAACAGCATCTTCCCCACAGCCATCAGGCTATTGAACTCAACTCAAACAAAACCCTGAACATTAATAGCCCATTATCTGTTTATTTGCACTTTATCTGTTTTATTTATTCATGTGTGTATATATTTATACAATGGTATATGGACACGCTGATCTGTTCTGTATTCATGCCTTCTATATTCTGTTGTGCTGAAGCAAAGCAAGAATTTCATTGTCCTATCTGGGACACATGACAATAAACTCTCTTGAATCTCTTGAACCTTGAAGCTATCTGCTCGTGCTGTCATTTGATTGGCTGGCTTCAGACCTCTGGAGGTAACAATGCAGCAGTGTGCACCCAGGCTTTAGATCTAGGATATCTCAAGTATCCTCAATAGCCTTATATTTCTCCGCCACCCATCCCATCAAGCTGTAGTCATTATGGAAATGGGACAGGATATGGGCATGTAAGTCAGGCACTACAGACTGATACATTATTTTGTTAATGATGATGTATTTACTTGTTGAATGCATTTTTGGTCTGGTCTTTCTGATTGTGTTTGCCTTGTAGGGTCTGAGAGGGAAATATCTCATGACCTTCCATTTTAATCCAAGGCTGAATCACCATCTTTATCGGTACACATGCTTCAACCCTGGAAGTTACTGATGTGGTCAAGAAGGATTTCTACTCCAACTCTGAAAAGTCTTGGTCTGCACCCCAGAAGATAAACTGCTTCTCTAGGGCAAATTCAATATCAGGACCTGAAAAGTCATACATTTTCTGAAAAGGTGAGAGAGGAAAGGAAGGAATATGGAAAGCTAACACCTGACATTGCTAAGACCCACATTTGTCAGTGAGACAAGAACAAGTCCTCTTGACAATATTCCTGACACAGCACTCTTTCCTGCAAGAATGACATCATCCAAGCTAAGAGGTGCAAGGATCTCTCTTATCATGACGTGCCAACAACTATTGGGCTGAATATCACCTTATCAACTCTATCATGCCCATCAACCTGGCACCAAACCTACCCGCAGTAACATAAATAATGTAGTGTTAAAATCAGTGTTGAAGCTTCCAAGGACCCCACAAAGATCGATCTCCTCAAACAGTGCCTCACAAACACGTGACCGTTCTCCACCAGCAGGAGCCAGTGTCCACTGTATCAGGAATGTCCTGAGGTCCATGATAATTAGCACCTGGGAGAAATCCCTTGGCCTTTCAAAACACTAGGATAGATTTGATGAGAATGAACATTGACCAAGTAATTCATCATAAATGCATGGTGTTCTTTGATTGTAACTCCATGTCACAAGGTTTAAAAACACAGTTCTACTGAAGATGTCCACCCTCCAGATAAACCAAACTCGTGGATTACCAGGCAACTGCTCTCCTATATACTTCTGACTCTGGTGCCACATACACTAGGCACCTTAAAGGGCCTGTCCGACCAGCATGCGTTTGCATGCGTCTAGCTCGACCAAACGTGGTCGCTTGAGGCATACGGCCGCGCGGGGCCGGTCCCACTTCGATCGCCGGAGGTGTATGGAGTTGTGCGGGGCTGGTCCCGACATCGCACGGGGCTCCAAAAATCTTGCACTGTCTAAAAATCCCGCGCGACAACGGCCTGTCGGCCCGCAGCCACATTGAGGCCATATGCAACACCTCGACGGGCGTATGCAGCGTCCCGACGTCGTACGCAGCGTCTTGATGCCGTACGCAGCATCTTGACGGCATATGCCTAGCGAGTGCCGTTGCGCGCTGACGTCACCGCCCGGCGTGCCGTTGCATGATGACGTCACCGCCCGACGCTGTGCGACGTCCAAATTCAGTCGGCCCGCCTCCTGTCCAGCTGATTGGTGAGTATGATGTTGGGACCAGCCCCGCACAACTCCAGACGTCTCCGCGGTTGGAAGTGGGACTGGCCCCGCGAGGCCGTACGTCTCAAGCCACCACGTTTGGTTGCGCTAGACGCATGCAATCGCATGCTGGTGGGACAGGCCCTTAAAGCACTGTAGAGATCCCATCTAAAATGTTTCTACAAATACACTGGAAGGAGAAGCAAATCAACATCAGCATCATTTTCTCAGCTGACATCTGCTTTGAGATGCTAATTATATTTAATTATCTTTGATGGGTCGGTCACATTGTTTACAACCCCAACACCAGACTATCAAAGTAGAACCCTGGTGCCGAGTTCTGTCACAGAGGAAACAATATAATTATATTCTCAAAACATACTTTCAAAAGAGTAACATCGCCACCATCTCATGGAAATCCTTGGCCTATGTTTACTCGGTGGAAAAAAATATTTGGGAGGGCATTGATTACATACGTTCATTCATCTGGAACACGTAAAAGCCCATGGTAAACTACAGCAGAGAGTACCACCTCCTAAACTGTCCACCCTTCTATCAAATACATGTCAATTACCTCCAATCCTCATGTGGCAGAGCCTGCAGATCCCTCTTTAACCTCATTAGCCATCACAGAAGCCAGCAGGAATGAAAACAAATCATTCTTATCCAGAAGACAATTTAAGTGGGAAATAAATAACAACTACAGAAACGTAACCTAAATCACAGCACAATTTATCACACTTACTAATAGTTTGCCATGACAAAGGGTAAAATGATTTTAAATCTATTTGGATCTGAAAAATCTGCGATGTTACCTTGATACAAAGAAAGCTTTTGATGCCTTAAAGTGTGGATGACACTTCCATTAAATATTTTCTTTGTACATTATGGCAATATTATGTTTTAATGTATCTATTTTTATCTTAAAATTCATTTGAAGAATACCCTAAAGCATATTATGTATGAATCACTTCATTAGATTTTATAGGCAGAGAACCTTGTGACAAACATCTAATTTTTAACATGATTAACTAATTGTAATGAAAAGAAAACAGATCCTACTGTTATATATAACAATAATGAATCATGTACGAGGGTAATTACTGTCCATTATTTTTTATCAGATATTGAAAAATGATTGGAAGAAGATTCTGAATAACACTGAGATGTATGCAGGTATAATGTATCTTTTGTGCCTTGACACAATATGTCTTGCATATTAGGATCATTTGGCTGACCTCATGGAATCAAGCAACACAAATGAAGGGAATTCAGCCCATAATAGTAGTTTGGTCACTTTGAAGGAGCTATTTAATTAAACCCACTCATTTATTCTTTGAGTTGTAATCCTGTGTAGTTTTCTGTTTTGGAAGTCAGACATTCCATAATTATATCAAGAGGAAGAGGCTAGCAAGGGAAAGGAATAGTCCACTTAGGGACCAAAGTGTGTGGAGCCATGTGACATGGGCGAGGTCCTAAATGAATACTTCTCATCTGTATTCACCAAGGAGGAGGATAGTGTGTTCAGGGAGGGAAACTTAGATAATCTGGAGCAGGTCAGCATAACCTGGCCCTCAACACCAGCAAAACCAAGCAACTGATTGTGGACTTTGGAAGGAGTAGGATGGGGACCCACAGTCCCGTTTATATCAACGGGTCGATGGTGGAGAGGGTCAAGAGCTTCAAATTCCTGGGCGTGCACATCTCTGAAGATCTTGCCTGGTCCGAGAACACTGATGCAATTATTAAGAAAGCACATCAGCGCCTCTACTTCCTGAGAAGATTACGGAGAGTCGGTTTGTCAAGGAGGACTCTCTCTAACTTCTACAGGTGCACAGTAGAGAGCATGCTGACCGGTTGCATCGTGGCTTGTTTCGGCAACTTGACCGCCCTGGAGAGGAAAAGACTACAAAAAGTAGTAAACACTGCCCAGTCCATCATCGGCTCTGACCTCCCTTCCATCAAGGGGATCTATCGCAGTCGCTGTCTCAAAAAGGCTGGCAGTATCATCAAGGACCCATACCATCCTGGCCACACACTCATCTCCCCGCTACCTTCAGGTAGAAGGTACAGGAGCCTGAAGACTGCAACGACCAGGTTCAGGAATAGCTACTTCCCCACAGCCATCAGGCTATTAAACTTGGCTCGGACAAAACTCTAAACATTAATAGCCCATTATCTGTTATTTGCACTTTATCAGTTTATTTATTCATGTGTGTATATATTTATGTAATGGTATATGGACACACTGATCTGTTTTGTAGTCAATGCCTACTATGTTCTGTTGTGCTGAAGCAAAGCAAGAATTTCATTGTCCTATCAGGGACACATGACAATAAACTCTCTTGAATCTTGAACCTTGAATCTTAATGAGGAGGTGTTAGACATCATGTAACATACAAGGGTTGATAAGTCTTTCGGCTTGGATGAGTTATTCAAGATTTCTATGGGAGGCAAAGAAGCTGAGACGCTGATGGAGAGTTTTGCAGGCTCAGCACCAGAAGACTGGAGCATAAATTGATGTTCCTTTGTTTAACAAGGACAGCAGGAATAAGTCAGTAGGCAAATTCAAAGGTGAAATGAGGGACAACCTTTTACTCCCATCACCAAGTTAATTTGGATCCAGTTAGCCATGAGGGAGGAGCTGGCCAAAGTTGACTGGAAAGGGACCCTAGCAGGGATGACGGTGGAAAAGCAATGGCAGGTGTTTCTGGGAATAATCCAGAAGATGCAGGATCATTTCATTCCAAAGAGGAAGAAAGATTCTGAGGGGAGTAAGAGGCGAATGTGGCTGACAAGGGAAGTCAAGGACAGTATAAAAATAAAAGAGAAGGCGTACAACATAGAAAAAATGAGCGGGAAGCCAGAGGATTGGGAAACTTTTAAAGATCAACAGAACATAACTAAAAAGGCAATACGGGGAGAAAAGATGAAGTATGAAAGATAGCTAGCCATGAATATAAAGGGTATTGATTAATGGTTTATTCAAAAGTCAGAACTTCCGAACATGCAGCAGTCTGACACTATTGAACATTTCTCTATCTTTCAGTCTGAAGAAGGGTTCTGACCCGAACCGTCACCTATTCTTTTTCTCCAGAGATGCTGCCTGATCCGCTGAATTACTCCAGCAATTTGTGTCTATCTTTGGAATAAACCAGCATCTGCAGTTCCTTCCTCCACACTATTAAACCAATATTTGCATGTTACAAGTGAACGTAGAGCTAACTTTTTCTGACTCGGATTGAAACAGAAAACTATGGCTGCTCACATTAAATTGTAAGCAGCCATAGTATAAGAACTTCTTTCTTCCATAATGTAAGTGACAAGAGTTTAATGTATTTGTATTATAATGAAATAGAATGATTTACATCATAACATTTGTCAAAATCACTGCACTGGAGTGGTGCATATGCACTGGTGATGAATGAAGATTTAATTTTGCCAGCTTTAAAAGGTACGGTCAGAAAGTAAATACAACCTTGCTGCATAACACACCACAGACAGCTTGACAAAACCATTGCATTACGGGAACCAGTAACTAAAAAAATTAGCAGGAAATATCCTTAATATTTTGACCTAATTACCATCAACTAGATTCAGATTCATTAATATGAGTTCCGGAGTGCCAATAATATCCTTAATCTGTTGATCAATGTTTTATGCGTAAGCTTATTTTTCATTTTCTTTAAGATTCTATTAGTCTCCTACCATGGGAGATTGGAAAACCTTCACCACAAAAAGGCCACACAGAAATAAATCTTCCTTGAGTAGAAACCTTTAAAATGAATGCTTGAAAATATAGAACTTCACAAAAATGAATAATTTGTAAATTTAATTCTAGTTTTGAGTTTATGTACAAGATTCGCTCCAAATTGCAATATGGGTACATAGATTTCCTGGTATATCATAATGGCACAAACTCCATGGGTAATTCTACTCCATGGATATTTATACTCTTTCAACAACTTTTTAAAAAGCGAGTTACGTATTAAAATGATTGTGTACGAAGCAGCACATTAGTCTTTTAAAATAAGTAAATGGATAACTGTCGTGGTTTGGAACTGCAATATACCACTGAATATCAATTTCAGTTCAGAAGCAACAACTTGTTGATACTTAAACGTTTTAGGCGCTCTATCCGCATTTGAATATAGGATCCCAGTCGGTTGTTCTGTATTTGTAGAGAAATCTCCAACTGTTCTTCTCGAATTTCCCTGAAAATATGATTACTGGTTAGCATCATGGATAAGGGAGAAAGTAGTGTAGAATCTATAGGCAACTCCTTAAAGTAACACACTAGGCTGACTTGAAATTTATTGCTGGTCTTTTATTGCTACAGCACCCTCTCTTGGAGCTTGCTGGAGTTCTGACCACATATTCACTTCAGAAGGTCAAAAGGCAGCTTACCATCACAATAGGTACACAAAAAAAATGCTGGAGAAACTCAGCGGGTGCAGCAGCATCTATGGAGCGAAGGAAATAGGTAACGTTTCGGGCCGAAACCCTTCTTCAGACCCGAAACGTTACCTATTTCCTTCGCTCCATAGATGCTGCTGCACCCGCTGAGTTTCTCCAGCATTTTTTTTTTTTGTTTTTGTTTTTTTTGTGTACCTTCGATTTTCCAGCATCTGCAGTTCCTTCTTTACCATCACAATACATTGCCAATTAAGAATAGACATTGAACAGTGGCCCAGCCAGCCAAGAAAGAGGAATTTCCATAGGCTGCTTTGGTAGAAGAATAGTGGAAAAATTAATAACTAGCTGCAATTTTTGCCAGTTATGAAGAAAATGTAATAAAAGTTTAAGAGGAAATTCTAAGGTGATGCCTCTTTAAATTTATGAACTTATAGCATGTTAATATAGCATGTTAATAGAGTGGTTTAAGAGAATACTGTTGAATGTTGAACACTGAACCAATTCTCTTGATTTATCACAATGAAAGTTTCACTATTTCAAATATGCCATCCCCATTTTGAATACTCTACAACATATTAGTGTAGCATTTGTATCAAATAATGGAGCTTGGTTGACAGCCTACATTGTTATGAATATAAGTCGTTGCAGCATATATCATAGAAATTACATTGGTGTCCTCCCATTATCCATTATTAACAGAAACCTCCAAAATAGCTTGCACAATTGTTTACATTAGTTGCTCCATGCTCTCTGCTGATCTTCCATTTGGATTGAGGTGGAAGACGCCTGAACCACTGGGTAGATTTTACCATAAAGTCATATTTCTTATTTGGGATGAAAGCAAATGGAACTGCATATGACACTATGCATTCCCAAAACCTGCAAATATTGAACCGTGAATCTAATCAGATATTAGGGTGTTTTTTGTGGTTTCTCCAGTTTATCCTTACCATAGATGTTAAACAAATTTGATAAATAGAAATATTCTTTTGAATTGAACTAATGCATAAAATATAATTAATAACTTTGTTCTTCCCTCATAATTGGTGAAAAGAATGAGGTTGGAAGATGCATGTGCACTGTCACAATTCAACTGCTTCACACAAATAAACTTAAATTTGTACCTACAGTATCGTATTTGCTAAAAAGTTATTTTAAACACTGTAAATTGACATATTCTGTTTGATTGCTCCTGACAGAGAACTGCATAGTTATCAGCCATTGAACGGCCACCACTGATTTCTGTTATCTTTTACTCAGTATCGACAGATTTCTTGTTTAAATTGTGTAAATAATTGTTTGTTGTCTGTTAATTTAATCATGCTTTTTTGCAATTGTTCAGATACAAAATAATTATATTCACTAATGTATTCTTCAATCCTTTGCTTGTTGCGTGAATTTTAACAATGTTGTAAGTAAATCATGATTTACTAATCTCCACATTTTTTAGCTCTATTTTTGTCATGATTTTCTTTCATTCTCTTGAAATTAAAATTGCAGACTTTTTTTTTAAATATCAACAATAAAAACAATTTATTACTTATAATATCCTGGCCATGGGTGATTAAATGCTGTACTTCCCGTTTTACAAATTATAGCCATGGATGTAAGGGCTCAGTTTTCACTGGTGTGTCGGCTAAATTAAAAGATATGACAACAGCCTATGAAGTTCTTGGATATTTCAAACAAATAATTAGTTACAAACTGTTAATGTAATATTTACCTTGAAGTGGGTTGAACAGGAGGCAATATTTGTGAGGTTTTAAGCTTTGCGGTTTTACTGGAGAAAAAATAAATAATTGATTAATGTTCCTCTCAATAATGTTCAAAGAATTGCAATATCCTGTATTTTTTTGCCCCCTTTTAATAAATTGGTTCAAAAATAGCTTTTAAATTAAATAAATTAATAAGTAAAATAAGTAAGAATATGTCACATCATTTATTACAGCAAATGGCATTAATTTTATGAATTTTTAGCGCGAAATCCTATATGTTGGTCCGATGGCCAACATGACAAAACCTTTTGACTCCTCTTTCTTCTCTTAAACAACTTATCTTTGAATCCTCTCACTTTCTTCACATTAAAGATGTAGACATGGGCACTCACATGGGTCCCAGCTTTGCCTGCTTTTTCTGGTTGCGTTAAACAATCCTTGTTCCAAACGTACACTCTCCAACTCTTTCTCCACTACATCGACGACTACTTTGGGGCTGTCTCAGGCACCCATGCGGAACTCGTTAATTTCATTAACTTTACCATTAACTTTCCCCTGCCCTAAAATGCACTTGGACTATCTCTGACACCTCCCTTTCCATTCTTGATCTATCTGTTATAAATCCATTGACTCCCACACTTATCTGGACTACACCTCCTCCCACCCTGCCTCTTGCAAAGACACCATCCACTACTCTCAATTTCTCCGTCAACCCTGCATGATGAGGCTCTTAATTGTAGGTCATCCGAAATGTCCTCTTTCTTTAGTAAATGCGGTTTTCCCCCCTGCTGTCACAGATGGATCCCTTACCCACATCTCCTCTATGACCCGTAGTTCTGCTCTCACTCCCCCTCTCCCCAGACAGAACAAGGGATAGAGTTCCCCAGGTCCTTACCTTTCCCCTCACCAAGGGTGTCAAGGGTTATGGGGAGAAGACAGGAGAATGGGGTTAGGAGGGAGAGATAGATCAACCATGATTGGATGGTGGAGTAGACTTGATGGGCCGAATGGCCTAATTCTGCTTCTATTATGATCTTATGACCAGCCTCTGCATCCAACATGTCATTCTCCGACAGCTCAGCCACCGTCAACGTGATCCCACCGACAGTCACATCTACCCATCCGTTCCCTGCACAACTCCTTGGTTCACTCATCCGATAACACCCAAACCATCCCCTCCCCACTGCATCTGCAGGAGATATAACACTTGTCCCTATACCTCCTCCTTCACATACATCCAACAAGGATCCCAGCTCTCCTTCCAGCTAAGGAAGCTCACATGTACTTTCTCTAACCTCTGCTGGTACAATGTGGTCTACTTTACATTTACAAGACCAACCATTGACCATGTGACCGTTTTGCCAAGCACCTGTGCATGGTCTGACAAGGCCTGCTGGATCACCTGGTTGCAAACCACTTTAGCTCCCCTTCCCATTCCCACACTGACCTTACTGTCCCAAGCCTCCTCCATTGCCATAATGAGTCTGCACGCAGACTAGAAGAACACCACCTCACCCGCCACTTGGATAGCTTATAACCTAACAGTATGAACATTGAATTCGCCAATTTTTGGTAACTTATGAACAAACACACTCCCCCTCTTTTTTCCCCCTCTCTTCCCTGTGCTCTTGGTGCACACCAATTTCCCCTTTTCCCTTCCCCTGTCCCCTTTGACTTATATTCCTTCCTCTGGCTTCACATTTCCCACCTCTTCTAACTTGACTCCATATCTCACAGTTATTGTCATTGCATCTCCACCTATAATCCAACCATCTCCTAATTAAAGCTCAACTTCACCTGTATCCACCGATCAATTGCCAGGCTTTGTCCCACCCCTTCTTCCCCCTGCTACAATCAGTCTGAAGAAGGGTCCCAACCTGAAACATCACCTATCTACGTTTTCCAGAGATGCTGCCTGACCCGCTAATTTACTCCAACAGTTTGTGTTTTTTAATAACAAAACCTTGGGTGATTTGCTTTAATATGTGGTTCACTGTCAGTTCTTTTTAATGCACCTGAAAGCACCTGAAAACATTTTGTTACTTTAAAGATGCTTTAGAAATGGAAATTGTTGTTGACAGCTTGCCCTGTTGAATCATGCCAAAAATGTTGTTGCATTTGATGTGCCACCCTTAGCAACCTTCCATGTTATTTCGGAAAAAATAAATCTAGTTATTCAGATACAATTTATTATTGATGATTTAAGGAAGTCAGGTAGTACAGCAGCAGTGAACGTCAGTCATTTCATTCCAATGTTTGGGTTGTCTGGCATTGTGTACTTTAATGTAGACATTCCAAATCCACTGTCAATATCTTATTCCTCCTCCAACATTGCAAAATGTTACACTACAAAGGGAAATTAGCATATTTTTATGAGCTCATTTTAAAAGATCCTTAAAATATTACCCTTAGCTCATTCGGCCTAAGTGAGAGTTTTATTGTGATGATGTTATAACAACTGCTTTGAAACTCACTGCACCTACATAAACTAATTTTATATACATATTGCTATAAAACCCTTCCCCCATAAATATTACAATCTTGGTTCTTGGTCCTCCAAAATATTCCAAATGGAATTTAAACTGGAGATGGCGGAGGGTGGATTTAAGCAAAAAAGGGTTTTGGAGAAGAAGAGCTACCTTAAATTTAGTTGCGTCTGGTTGAGTAACTATGGTAGGGTGAAGACTATTCATTGCTTTAATTGTGTGGGGGAAGAATGAATTGCTGTACACATCTGTCTTGGTAACTGGTATTTCAAATTGGATTGAATGCCCTCGTCTGCTCCTAATAGGTTTGGGTTTGGTGTAGGTTTGGTAATCTATGTCGAGCTGACCATTTCACATTTTGTTAAAAACAGGTAAAATGGTGAGCTTTACATCTGTCTTGGAGAGGGTTCCACACCAGTGAATTCAGAAGTTTAGTAAAAGGCCTGTCTCACGAGTCTGCGGTCATTGGCGGTGATACAGGAAGTATCTACCGCTCGTGGACCGCCAGAGACCGCGGGTTCGGTCAAACGCACACTGCCGAGGCCGTGCGCACAAAAAGTCAACACTGTCTAAAAATAATTTCTTACCGCACAGCCGCCGCCAATGAGGCACGAGTGCGGCACGGTCACCGCCACAGCCGCCGCCAGTGCGGCACGAGCGCCGTGAGTCGAACTCTCACCGCCACAGCCGCCGCCAGTGAGGCACGTGTGCGGCACGGCCGCCGCCACAGCCCCGCGATCCGAAAGACGTCATCGCGTAGCGCGTCGCGTTGCGCGATGACGTCATCACCCGACGCCGCAAGCTCATGGAACCGGCCGTACGGAGATCACTCGGCCCCTGCGCAGCATCCGTGCGGCGCTCTCATGGTTGCCGTGCGGTCCCCTCTTCCGGCGACGCCGCGCTTCACCGCCAATGACCACCAACCCGTGGGACAGAGCCTCCACACTCGCTTCTCTCTCATAGGTATTTGTAACAAATCGAGCTGCCTGTCTTTGGACACGTTCGATGGAAGAAATGTTTCTATTTGTGTATGGATCCCTTGCTGCAACTGCGTAGTCCAAATTACCATTTTAGAATATTACCATTTTTCTATGATTTATGACAAAATCAAGGGTATATGCTCTATTGTTTAGTGCTTCACAAACATTAGTTAATTAAAAAATTGGGCACTTTGTATCTTGATTCGCTTTGTATGATTAACTTAATTAGATTGGTCTCAGCCAACTTTGTTTAATGTCCTTCTTTAAAATATCATCAATGCCATCACTTTGTATAGTCTGTAGATTACTTGTAATGCAAACTGTATCTTTTTGTCATACAAATAGCTAGTTATCATTCAGTCAAAAATACATTAGGCATAAATAGACCAAATGGCTTTCTTAGCCTGCTCTTCCATTCAATAATTCCCCGTATCACTCACTTTCCTGCCTGATACACATATGCCTTCATTTCCTTCAATATCGCCTGCAATTCTTTTGCCCATGCTCTCAATCTGAATATATCTCTGCATTTTCTTCATGGCAAACTTTACATCACAGCTCACTGACATGCAGTGATAACATTATAAGGCTCTTTTTGATTGATGTGCAATGACGAGTTATTCTTTCCTATGGATTTCTTTTCAATAACCTGATCTTCTGCAAAGGCATAGACTTGCTCGAACTTACTGAAATTAATTCACCAACAGGTTTTTTTACAATGTACCATTATTCATTGATACCAATCTTTCTTTGCATTAACATGGTGATTAATGGGAGATCAGTCTAATAATGCGAATGTAACACCCCACCAAAACTGAATATTACCTCAAATGTTACTTGTAGCTAAGAGGAAAGATATCTGTATAGGTGAACACTTACTCATCCTCTGGTTCTGGTTCAAATATTGCACTCACTGGTAATAAATATTGGATCATTGTGAATTCAGCTTCCAACATTTCAGGTGTTAGTACCACCCCTTCAGAACTATGATGCAAAAATCAACAACTAAATCAAACATTATATTTTAAAATAAAACATACAATAATACACATCTTATTTTATTCTGTTCTAATTTTCATCTGTATTTTAACTGCCTAGTCAAGGATAAGGTCATTGCATCTGAAGATTGCGTGATATCTAAAGCTTATCATTGCTTCTAGCACCATGTTTTTTTTGTAATGTTACAATCATTACCAAAGATTACCAAAGTCCTATATTGTGAATGTCTATTGTGAATGTCAGCATTTTTTAATATAAAGACTAGAAATATTAATAGGTTGAGGTTATAGAGGGAGTACAGAGAAGGTTCACCAGACTGATTCCTGGGATGTCAGGACTTTCATATGAAGAAAGACTGGATAGACTCGGCTTGTACTCGCTAGAATTTAGAAGATTGATGGGGGATCTTATAGAAACTTACAAAATTCTTAAGGGCTTGGATAGGCTAGATGCAGGAAGATTGTTCCCGATGTTGGGGAAGTCCAGGACAAGGGGTCACAGTTTAAGGATAAGTGGGAAATCTTTTTGGACCGAGATGAGAAATACATTTTTCACACAGAGAGTGGTGAATCTCTGGAATTCTCTGCCACAGAAGGTAGTTGAGGCCAGTTCATTGGCTATATTTAAGAGGGAGTTAGATGTGGCCCTTGTGGCTAAAGGGATCAGGAAGTATGGAGAGAAGGCAGGTACAGGATACTGAGTTGGATGATCAGCCATGATCATATTGAATGGCGGTGCAGGCTCGAAGGGTCGAATGGCCTACTCCTGCACCTATTTTCTATGTTTCTATGTTTCTATGTTAATGAAGCAATGTAGAAAGAAAGACATGAATGCTGGAGTAACTCAGCGAATCAGACAGCATTTCTGGAGAACATTGATAGTCGAGGTTTTGGCAGGCTGTAATGCACCTTGTCAAAAGGCAAGGTGTTGTTCCTCAAAACTAAATTAAGTTTCATTGGAAATTGTAGGAAAGTGAGCATTGAGGGCTCAGTGAGAATTAGTGCGACAGATGACTGGAATTTTAGGGCCACACAGGCTGTGTTCTGCAAAGCTGTCATTTGCATTGTGCTCATTCTCCTCTAAATCAGCTCATAATCTGACCAATGAAAACAGTGCACCACCTTGGAGGTGTGCGTAAGGTGCAAAATTCAGATAAAAAGAGTGTTTAGGGCTTTGATGTAGGGCGGAAAGGAAATGAAAAGGCTCTTGTTGAATTGCCAGCAGTTGAATGGGAAGGTGCTCTGGGAGCAAATACAGGTGGTGATGGAAGATGAAAAGTGCCCCAGAGTGAAATGTTCCTTAGGAATGCTGTGAAATGAGGAGTGGAGATGATGTATCTGGTGGAGGCAGGATGCTGGAAATGTTTGAAAGAGTATTTGCTGTCTGATAGTTTTCTTTAAACAAACTACCTTTTGTAATTTATTTTATTTAACCCATGCCATCTGTTCTATGTTAGCTAATTGTGAATAAAATTGAGTTTCCTATCCACTCTTGACATATATTAAGGTCCAAAGGACTATTTTGCCCATACATTGCAAATTAATACAAAACATAAATGTAAAGCTGTGCATTGTGAACATACCTTTCCAGTGGTGCATTATCCATGTTTTCATTTAATTTATAATCCAATTGGGAAGGAGTGTTAATGGGAAGCATATCCATTGTAAATGGATCATTCCTATATAAAAACCATGTTAAATATTCAATCATGCAAAAATACAGGTAATGTACAGTTTATCACAATAATTTCCAATGTTGTGTACAATGACCTCATAAATACCAGGACATAATTGTTTCTAAATTAGCTACTATAAATGGTGTGAAAATAACTGTGGCTAGGACAGTGAAAATAAAAATGCCAGACCACTATTTTTGAATACTTTTACGTAACTACTCATAGAAACATAGAAACATAGAAAATAGGTGCAGGAGTAGGCGTCCCTTCGATCCTGCACCGCCATTCAATATGATCATGGCTGATCATCCAACTCCGTATCCTGTACCTGCCTTCTCTCCATTCCCCCGGATACCTTTAGCCACAAGGGCCTCTTAAATATAGCCAATGAACGGGCCTCAACTATCTTCTGTGGCAGAGAATTCCAGAGATTCACCACTCTCTGTGTGAATTTTCTTTTTCCTCATCTCGGTCCTAAAAGATTTCCCCCTTATCCTTAAACTGTGACCCCTTGTTCTGGACTTCCCGAACATCGGGAACAATCTTCCTGCATCTTCCTGCATCTAGCCTGTCCAACCCCTTAAGAATTTTGTAAGTTTCTATAAGATCCCCCCTCAATCTTCTAAATTCTAGCGAGTACAAGCCAAGTCTATCCAGTCTTTCTTCATACGAAAGTCCTGACATCCCAGAAAAGTCTGGTGAACCTTCTCCGTACTCCCTCTATGGCAAGAATGTCTTTCCTCGGATTAGGAGACCAAAACTGTATGCAATACTCCAGGTTGGTCTCACCAAGTCCCAGTACAACTGCAGTAGAACCTCCCTGCTCCTATACACAAATCCTTTTGCTATGAATGCTAACATAACATAGGCACCTGCAGGCCTACTTTCAATGACTGGTGTACCATGACACCCAGGTCTCGTTGCATCTCCCCTTTTCCTAATCGGCCACCATTCAGATAATAGTCTACTTTCCTGTTTTTGCCACCAAAGTGGATAACCTCACATTTATCCACATTATCTGCCATGCATTTGCCCACTCACCCAGCCTATCCAAGTCACCTTGCAGCCTCCTAGCATCCTCCTCACAGCTAACACTGTCCCCCAGCTTTGTGTCATCCACAAACTTGGAGATGTTGCATTCAATTCCCTCGTCCAAATCATTAATATATATTGTAAATAGCCGGGGTCCCATCACTGAGCCTTGCGGTACCCCACTAGTCACTGCCTGCCATTCTGAAAAGGACCCGTTTACCCTACTCATGGAAAATTACAAGTGTGGCTGTCTTTAATTTTTTTGTAGATTTGTGTGTTTTTGGTCATTTGAAGTCTTCCATTCACTTTCAGTAAAATAATAGCAATTAACATAGAAAAGTGAAACTGTTGCACGATAGTTTCGGGTCGAGACCCTGCTTTAGACTTCTTCAGACCTTCTTCAGACTTCAGACTGTTAGAAGAAGGGTCTCAATCCGAAATGTTACCTATTCCTTCTCTCCAGAGATGCTGCTGTCCCGTTGAGTTACTCCAGCATTTTGTGCCTATCTTCAGTTTAAACCAGCATCTGCAGTTCCTTCCTACACACTGTTGCACAACATCCTGCTGAATCATCAAAGCTAATTGTGTAATGGTGACTATTGCACGACAAACTGCTGAAGGAACTCAGCACATCAAGCAGCATCTGTGGGGCGAAAAGAATTGACAATGTTTTGACTCAAAACACTGCATCAAGGCTGAGAAAAGGGAGAGGAGATAGCCATCATAAAGATGAGAGGGGGCAGTGAGTCAGGATCTGGTGGCATTTGGTGAACCGAGAAGGAGTGAAGCATGTTGGATTGATCAAGCCAGGTAGTTAGGATTGCCAACTGTCCCGTGTTAGCCGGGATATCCCGTATATTGGGCTAAATTGGTTTGTCCCATACTTATCAACCCTTGTCCCGTATTTGACTGCTACTACTCGGGTTGAGGGGACTGTCGGGTCGGAGCACCGCGCCCGACCCTGCCTCACCCGTTCTGACATAGTGCAGCCCATGGAGTGCAGCAGCAGTGCATCGCCCGTGGCCCCGTCGGTCGACAGCCCGGCCAGCTGTCCGACCTTTGGAACTTCGCTTACTGCCGACACCACCACCCCTCCTTCTTATGGCTGATCATTGGTTCATGAGTTGGATAGTTGGATGGGGTGCCGGACTTTGCGCGAGATCACGCGGGCCTAAACTCCTCAGCCGGCCCGCCGGCTGGGCTTTGTTTGCAGTCCAGCACCCGGGCCAACTCATCATTCACCCAGCCACGGCCGAGTCGGTCAACGAATTGCCATCGGGAATTTGTCCCTTATTTTGACCGTTTGTCACTTATTTGGGTGTGAGAAAGTTGGCAACCCTACAGGTCATTAGCCTGAAAATGCATGGCAGCAGGCTAAACTTGCAAAAGGCCAGGGTCCCTTTGCAACAGTCATTTGATGTTTGGATTCTCCTTAGGTGTGATTTGGGGGAAAAGGGTTTGACATGAGCATTTTTGATCATCTCTATCAATCCATTGAACACATTGTTTGGCTACAGAGGTTCTGATGTCCAGCAATGTGTTCTTCGATGTAACATAATAAAGAAAAGGTAGGTCCTGCTACTCGTCTGCTGCTACTGCAGTTTGTTGCCATGTGCTATCTTCCCATCCTTTTTGATAAGAGGGAAAAGCATTAACATTGTAAATTGTCTTTGTGAAGTGCTTGCCATGGTTGAATAGCTAGTAGTGTACATGAGGCATGTGTGTGTGGCATGTGTGTGTGTGGTATGCTTTGGGATATTTTAATATTGGGTAGGATTATTGACGGTGATTGTCGTCAGATGAGAGATGGAATGTTGTACACAGAGTGGAATGTGAGCACAGTTTTACATGGTATTTGTTGATAATTATACTGACTATGACCACGCAAGTCGAATTAATAACTTTATTGTGACATTGAAGGAGCATCATTTGCTGCATGAACCTTCATGGTCTGTTTCTGTCCTCTGCATGCAGGATCTCTCTTCAGATCTGTTTCCCCAATTAGAATATCAAGGCCAATACTATATCCATGACTGTGTAGCCTGACACAGCTCCAATGACATCTTAAAATTCACCAATTATACCATTGGTGTTGGACAAATAATGTGTAATAACGAGTCAGATTGATTATCTGGTTGCATGGTGCCAGAACAACAATCTTCCTCTCAATGTTAGAAAGATGAAGGAACAGATTGTGGAGTTTCGGCATGTTGCCGAATACTCTATCGAACTTCTACAAGTACACGATGGACAGTAAACTGATTGGTTGCACTAAAGTCTGGTTCTGATATTTGAAAGCTCAAGAACAAATGAGGCTGCAGAAAATGGTAGATATTGCAGTCCTTCACAGGTATTGACATCCACAACACTGAAGGGATCTACACCTCGTTGAGTCTGAAGAAGGGTCTCAACCCGAAACTTCACCCATTCCTTCTCTCCAGAGATGCTGCCTGTCCCACTTAGTTACTCCAGCTTTTTATGTCTATCTTCAGTTTAAACCAGCATCTGCAGTTCCTTCCTGTACACCTCAAGAAGACACCTAATATCATCAAATATCCACACTATTTTGGCCACACTCTCTTCTTGCTGCTACCTTTGAGAAAAAGTACAGGGGCCTGAGAACTGTTACCTCCAGGTTTAAGAATAACTTTTTCCTATAGGCCATCATGTTTTTTGGCAACCATGCATAACCCTAACCACAACCCTAATCAGCTCTGAACCACTAAGGACATTGCACAGTTATAATTCCTCTGCACTTGTCCTACTCTCAATTCCTCTGTCTACGCTGCATTTGCTCTAAAGATGAAACTTTCCATTCTAGCACATCCGAGAAGTACTCTTTCTTTAGTAAACATGGATTACCCCATTCTGTCATAGATGGATCCCTCACAACATCTCTTCTGTGTCCTGTAGTTCTGCTCTTGCTCCTCCTTCCCCCAAATTGGACCATGATAGAGTTCCCCTGGTCCTCACCTTTCACCCCACCAACCTCCGCATCCAACACGTCATCCTCCAACATTTCCGTCACCTCCAATGTGATATCTTCACATGTCATGTCTTAATCTTTGTTTGAAATGGTACTCATGAGAAATATTCAGACACACTGGTGTAGGTTTGTGCTAAAAGCAACATCCATCAAATAATTACTTGGAATACTTCATACTAACAGCTGAAAAAACGCTATTTGTTAGAATGTAACTAGACATAAAAAACAATTTACAAAATTAAATCTGGTACGGGAGAAATACTAACATTACCCAAGGATATTAATGATAGATTTTCTCAATACTATCAAACACTTTATTCATCCAAAACGACAGTGGGCTCTGCAGGAATGGAATCATTTTTACAGAAATGTAATCTTACAGGTTTAGATCTGAAAGAGAGGGAATTATTAGGGGCCAAAATATCAGTAAAAGATATTGAAGAATCTATCAGATCTTTAAAAAAATGGAAAGGCCGCTGGCCCGGATGGTTTAAATAGCGAATTTTATTTTAAAAATCGTGATCTGATCTCCACACACTTAAAGACACTATATACTCATGCCTTCATGCAATAGAAACTACCAGAAACTTTAAACGAATCAACAATAATACTCATACCCAAAATGGATAAGGACCCTGAAGATCCAGGTTCATATAGAGCATTCGCTCTCTTAAACACCGATCAGAAAATATTAACTAAAATTTTAGCCCATAGATTAAGTTTAGTGATTCATAAATTAATACACCCTGACCAAACTGGCTTTATTCCAAAACGCTACTCATATTATAATTTGAGACGATTATTTAATATTATATACTCAAACAGAATAGCTAATGTAGATCTAGCAGTCATCTCGTTAGATGCTGAGAAAGCATTTGATCAAGTGGAATGGCCCTATTTATTTTTGGTGATGGAAAAATTTCAATTGGGTGAGAAATTTTGCACATGGGTTAAGCTTTTATACACTAGCCCAACAGCTAGAATAATGACAAATCAAATGCTATCAACAAAACTTGATTTATCTAAAGGTTGCAGACAAGGATGCCCGTTATCCCCGTTATTATTTGCCCTTGCTATCGAACCACTAGCAGAAAGAGTTAGAGCACATCCAGAAATATATGGGTATAATACTAAAAATACAGTTAATAAAATCTCTCTATACGCAGACGATGTATTATTATATATTACAAACCCAGAAATCAGCATTCCAAACTTGTTAAATCTTATAACTCAATTTGGTTTATTTTCGGGATATAGAATTAATTGGAATAAAAGTGAGATTATGCCAATAACGGAACCTAATTCATATATATTGCAACACTCACCTTTTAGAATAGTTAATGAAACATTTAAATACCTTGGAATTTATGTGACAAAAAAATATAACTCTTTATTTTAATCAAATTTCATGCCTTTACTTAATAAATTGCATAAGAATATTAAATACTGAAAAACACTTCTCATTTCAATGCTCGGTAGAATTAATGCTATAAAAATGATTTTCCTTCTGCAATTGCTATACCTCTTTCAATCAATCCCGATATATCTGCCAAAAAATGTATTTTAAAAAGTCGACTCTATTGTGACAAGTTTTATTTGGGATTATAAGAATCACAGAATAAGCAAAAAACACCTATGTAAACCCAAGACCAAAGGAGGATTAGTTTTACCAAATTTTTTATTTTATTTTTGGGCAGTCAATGTCAAAAATATGAATTTTTGGTTGGAAGATATGGATCAACAACCAGACTGGTTAAAGATGGAAAAGGAAGATTGTTTGCCTTTTGAAATTGGTCCGATCCTGTTAGCTCCTACAAAATTGAATTTAAAAATCTATAGTGAAAACCCTATAATATATAGTGGAATTCGAATTTGGAAACAACTAAAAAAGACATTAAAATTGGATAATTTATCATTTTCTCTCCCCATTGCAAATAATCCTTCATTTAAACCCTCAGTGTTGGATAAAGGTTTTGTACAATGGAAAAATCATGGAATTAAAAAGATGGGACATCTTTATAGAAACGGTATTTTTCTTTCATTTCAGGAACTACAACAGAATTATGGATTACATTCAAATAATTTTTTTAGATACTTACAATTTAAAGATTATGTTAAATCACATACACAAGAATACAGAACTAGAGAACCAGAGATTCTAGATGAATGTTTGAATAAACACCCTAATACAGGTAAATTAATATCTTATATTTATAATATTCTTTTAGACAGTGAGACTCCGTCGACGGATTTATATAGATTAGCATGGGAAAAGGAATTAGCCCAACCTATAACAAAAGATATTTGGGATGAAAGTTTACAACATATACATCAATGTTCATTAAATACCAGACATTCTTTAATACAATTTAAAGTACTACATAGACTGCATTATTCAAAAACAAAATTAAATAGAATCTTTCCTAATATCTCTCCTATTTGTGATAAATGCCAATACGCATCGGCTAATTTAACCCATAGCTTTGTAAATTGTATAAAAATTAAAAATTATTGGATGGATATTTTTTAAATAATCTCTGTAGTTGTTAATACTCAACTGGATCCTGATCCTAAATTAATAATATTGGGCATATCAGAACAATATCTAAAACTTACAACAAACCAAAGAAATTTCCTTGACTATAGTATAATAATTGGGAAAAAATTAATATTAAAATTTTGGGAAAATCCTGCAACCCCCACAATTAAGATGTGGATTATGGAGATGTCGGAGACCTTACATTTGGAAAAAATTAGATATGTCTTAATTGACAAACCAGAATTATTTACTAAAATATGGTCTCCATTTATAGATTATCTGAAGGGGTAGACTGGGCTGGCGCGGAGGCCTGACTGAAACCTGAACCCAGGACTAGATGAATAGTTACGTTTTCTGACCTATGGACCTATCTCCTAAGTTGTATTATTGATAGTTTATCTTACTTTTCTAATTTCTTTTCTTTATTTCTTTATTTTTCTTATCTATAAATATAAATAAATAATTAGAGGCAACGTTAATATGTGACAGATAAAGGAGGACCCCAGCTACTTTGGTAACTGGGTACCCGGAACCCTGGATACTTAATATGTAATTGTTATACAAAGTTTGTAATGGGTTGGACTATGATATGCAGATACCTCTAATAATAAATTTAAATATAAAATAAAAAAGGAAAAAAAAGAAGAATAAAAAGAATGTAACTAGACACAATCTTGCAAAAATAAGAACCCAACATAAAAAAAAATGTTTTTGGTGTCAGTTCTTACAAATTGGTAATAGTAAAATTAAAATATTTAGTCAATGCTTCACATCGAAAGTCTTAATACATACCATTGTGGCACCCATGAGCTGGTGAAAAAGTCAGTGGTCGTCAAGGACTTAAGAGCAGCAGAAGGAAACCTCTTCCAATTCATTAAACCTTTAATTATATCCTGTTTGAAAAATAACTGCAGTTAAATGTATGGTAATACACTATTTAGATTCACTATTCAGAATTAACATAAATACGCGTGAAAATAAAAAAGTTGTTAAAATCAAAGTATCAGGAAGGGTCCCGACCCGAAACATCACCTATCCATTTTCTCCAGAGATCCACTGAGTTACTCCAGCATTTTATGTCTATCCTTAGTTAAAATCAAATTTGATTTATTGATATTTTATTATATTATTTGGAAATAAGTGGTTTCCCATATTTAACTTCAAATCATGGAACTTCACGAGGTTCAGATTCAATGTTGATGACTCCTCTGATGTATGAGAAATTGGCTGACAGTCACAGTTATATCCACCAATCATCGGACAGTCACAGTTATGTTCACAAATCATCCACAAATATGTTAGATCCTTATTTAGTCTGTGGGTTAGCTCTTTCCATTTAATCATCCTCCATTCTACCCCGACAGATATCAGATTGGGACACTGTCTCTTTTCCTAGATCAATGAACTGACTAGAATTTGTTTAATGATCTCTTAGGAAAAGTAATGTCAGCCATGAAGATGGTTATTTACTTTTCAATGCATTTAACTGAACTTTATATCACAAAATGTCATGGTGGAATTTAAATTCACAAATTCAGATTGGTAGTCTAGGCTTCTGGTTTACTAAGATTTATGTAACAACTGTGCTCCCATATAAGATATATATGTGTATGTGTATAATGTATTATATATATATATATATATATATATATATATATATATATATATATATATATATATATATATATATATATATATATATATATATATATATATATATATATATATATATATATATATATATATATATATATATATATATATATATATTCTTATCTCTAATACCAATATGAATTAAATTATTAGAACATGACGCTGCTCTGAATTTAATTTTGGTGAAAGATAGTGAAGAAGGTTGGTGTGGTTGGGTTGCATGAAGTTATTGAAATGATGGTTATGAATGTCATACAAAATAGAACAGTGCAGCACAATGTCATGCCGAACAAGATGCCAAATTAAACCAATTACCTCTGATATTACACATTTCATATCCCTGCAATCCCTGGAAAACAATTGCCTATCCAAAAGCATTGTAAATGCTATTATCGTATCTGCCTCAACCACTACCCCTGGCAGCATGTTCCAAGCACCCACCACTCACTGTATACAAATTCACCCTGCACATCTAATTTAAACTGTCCCCCATTTACCTTAAAGGTATGCCCACAGGTCTTTCACATTTTAACCATGGGAAATAGATTCTGACTGTCTACCCTATCTATGCTTCTCATTATTTTATATACTTCTATCAGGTCTCTCCTCAGCCTATAACACTCCAGCAAAGACAATCCAAGTTTGTCCAACCTCTCCTTGTAGGTATTACCATTATTCCAGGTTGCATTCTGCTAAACCTCTTCTGCACCCTCTCCAACGCCTCCACATTTTTCCTGTTATGGGTGACCAGAACTGCACACAATACTCCAAATGCAGCTTAACCGAAGTCCTCTAAAACTGCACCATGACTTTGTGACCCGTATAATCAATGCCCTGACCAATGAAGGCAAGTATATCACATGACTTCTTTACCACTCCATCTACGTATGTTACCACTTTCAGAGAGCTATGGACTTGAACATCAAGTGATGTGGTTTGCAAGTTGTTCCTGTATTATGGAAAGAAGGAATAATTCAGATTCAATAGCTCTGGTAATTATGTAGTTATTTTAATATTGACCTGTCTGAAAAAGGATGATCAATCATAATCCAGCGCTTACTTTTTGCTCAGTCCTATTTCCTCCTCATCCTTCACAGCTATCATCTTACTATCAGTGGTGGTAGTAACTCATCTCCAAAAAAGGTGAAAACTTGTAGCAAGCAGCACATGCTCCACCTGAACAGTCAGTCAGCAGAACCAATGTGTCAACATATCCACTTAAATAGATTTCTGATGTTGAATGAATCATATTGAAGCCTGCTGTCCATCCATGCCTATTTTCGAAGAAGAATTATGTCAAGTCTAGATTTAATATCCTTTGTTAGCAAATAGCTAATTCTGTTTGATTTAGAAGTGTCACCAAACTTTGATCAACAATAAAGGAAGCATAACGCTGCTAGGAAACCAAAAAGAGACTTATATTTTGTGTATCCCATAGAGACAGCAAAGCTGAAGGACTAGTGTAAAATAGTTTTTCAGGCAGGTTGATGCGGTACTGTTGATGGGGAATGTACAAGGCGTGTAAAGGCTCAACATTGCCTCTAACTCTATACAATGCTTCTTTGAGAAAACCTAGAATGTGATTTGTTATTTTTACGATCTGATCAGATACCGTGTTTAATGCATTTGAACCTGCACGTCTAGTTCTCCCTACTTACTCACAGCACGAAGCTCACTTCCATTTGGAATTTAGCTGTTCTCACCTTGTATTTGTATTTAAATTGTTTTAGTTTTGCATACAGTTACAAAAAACATTGTGATCATCATTTTCTAAAGGACAGGTGCTACCACTAACAGTGACCATAGCGGTGCTCCAGAGTCCTCTTGAACTTCATGCTTTCAGCCATTCTTCAATAATGTTCCAAATGGAAGTGGCATGAGAGTTCAAAACAGGGCTATCATCTTCATTACCAACATTTCATACAATGCATATCCCAGAAAATACTTCTTGCAACAACATCTTTACTGTACCAAGTGTGTGTATTACTAGAAAAAAATGTAACGATAATGATCTATGTTATTAGTATTACTATCCTTTATAATGACTATTATTTTCATGCCTTTCTGAAGGCCAGGTGGTTATTTGAGCAATGCAAATAAAGCTTACTCTCCAAAATGGGATCAATATACTAACAATTGGGCTGGTGCTAATAATACAATACAAAGTTGATGCGATTCAAAATCACAGTGGAAAAAAAAAGTGACATTAGCTAGCCCTGCTCGGCAAGCTAAAGGTAGCTTCTATTATAGATGAGGTTGATCCTAGCTCTCTTAATTCCACATTCTTGAACAGGACTCGTGCACAATAATAACCTACATATAGGAGACCTGATTTTCTTTCTTTTTCCCCATGGTTTAATTTGATAGGCTAATATTAGCTAAAGTAGTAAGATTGAAAATGTAATTAAAAAACAAATAAAATGATCACAAATCCTTACATCTCTATCAAGAAATTTCTTCTGAGTGCTTGCAAACTTGCTTCCGTCTTTGCTGTCTATGATGTATCTTGGCAAAGGACAAAGGTGAAATTCCAGATCTGTTTCAGCGAACGAAAGAGGTGACTTAAATGTACAAAGGTCAGGAACAAGGTTCTAGCAAAAGATAGGGTTAAAATTATACATATTAATTATTGAAATCTAAGTTTAATTGTCTATACTTTTATCTTCATTCAGAGCAATATCCACAGCAATCCACAGCAAACAGGAAGAAACAGGGAAATTGTGATTTCACTGCATGAAGTTTACCAGCATGTTGCAGACTTCACAGTTCCTAGCACACTTTGGAAATCCCCCTCTCAGCTTGCAGTTTCCCTATTAATAATTATCCTCTGTCCTATGTTCTGCATTGGACCTTGGCAATATTTCACAAGTTGTTCCCCTTTTCATCCACTTCTGTGTATCGTCCTAAAAAATCCATACATTAATTGTTGTGAAGGACAAATGTACATGACTAAAAAAGGGAATATCATAAATATACAAACACATTTCTGCATAATTACAGAATAGAAATTCCACTGTGTAGGAATGCTCCACAAGTATGTATCCTGTGAATAGAGACTAAACACTACCATCATAGCCTTGAATTGGCAGATCTGGACCAAATTTCCAAATCTGGACCATGATTAGGAAATTTAGGCCATTCTGAAAAGATGTGACAAATCATAAATCTGCATTGAAGTCGAGTTTTCTCATGCAGGGGTTGCCATTGTTTCATCAGACAAATTGCCACTTAACATTATTGCTTCCCTTGTTAGTGTAACAGACCAAGAAATACCAACTCCCAAAGGCTCACTGAATAGATGGGACTTTCTATGAAATTCATACAGGTATGGACGTGACCAGTTCACTTTGTATCATTCCATTTCCAGGTGCATACATTATTGATGTAATTTATAAGGTTTGCACAAATATTAATTTTTTCAGTGTTTTAATATTTTTCAATATTTTTAACTGTGTAAAAATATTAATTTATTTTCACATTCACTTGATTACTCAATTTCCTCAGCATTTGGCAAATCAAAATTTCGTAAATTTTCACTTCCGTGGAAAGTGCCTTTCTTAAAATTAAGTTTTCATTCCAATGGACGGTGCAAATAATTCTATGCAGATAGCAAAAGGATTTTGTGGTTAGATTTATAATCAGCCTGTTTTTAGATATGGATCTCAATATTCAACAACATTTATTTAGTGCTGTGCTATATTATATGGCCAATAAAGGACAGATGTCCATTATGATTCCTGGGTCCCTTTCAAAGTTTTCCTGTGTTAACTTATTCATTACAAGGCAGTTTGTTCTCCAAATGTTCAAAACCCTTTCATCTGATGATTTATTTACAGCATGTAGTAGGCATCTTTCATGCATTCCTTAAGGGCCTGTCCCACTATGGCGACCTTATCTGCGAGTTCAGGAGAGTTTGCGCTCGCCACAAGCTCGAAGCATGGTCAACACATGGTCCTAGATGGTCACTGGTAAGTCTCCTTCATGGTCGAGAGGGGTTCCCGCATAGTGGTTACTACTCGCGGCCTCAGTAAAAATTGGTCTGCATGGAAAAAATATATACTTTTTTACTCGTAGGTTTAGTCAAAGTAGGTCGTAGTAGGTCGGCATGTTATCGTAGGTGATAGAAGGTAATCGAAGGTAATCAAAGGTAGTCAAGTCCAATTTTCCCAAGAGCATCGGCGATTAAATCGAAGCTGATCGAAACTAGTCTTCAACATAGTCGAAGGAGGTCGAAGGAGGTCTTCTACATAGTCGAAGGAGTTCTACATAGTCGAAGGAGTTCTACATAGTCGAAGGAGGTCATAGGAAGTGTTCTACTTAGTCGAAGGATGCCAAATTTTCGGCGATACAACAGGACCATGACACTCTCCTAAACTCGCAAATAAACTCGCCATAGTGGGACAGGCCCTTTAATTTCTTCCATAGATATTTGGCAGAACTGAACTGTTTGTAAGACCATTCAAAAGTGACAAGGTATTCTTATGGATGTTGTTCTGGAGTTATAAACAGAATTATAAACAGAATTATTTCCTCAAAGGATATAAACAATCTGGATGTTTAGTTTTAAAAACAATCTGACAGTTTCATGGTCAACATTACTACTGCAATTATTTGAATTAATTAATTGAATTTAAATGCCATAATGCAATCTAATCTAGATCAATAATCTGGTAACATAATTACCACGTCACTTAATATCCAATCTCACAGAAGCTAAACTCTATGTTGCACGGTGATGATGCTTGGAGTTGCTGCCTCACAGCGCCTGAGACCCAGGTCCAATCCTAATTTTGGGTGCTAATTGTGTGGACTTTCCACGTTCTCCCTGTATGGGATTCCTCTAGGTGCTCCAGTTTTCCCCCACATCCCAAAGATGTGAGCGTTGGTACGTTAATTGGCCACTGTAAGTTATTTGGTAACCCTTATAATTTATTCAAATTATCGTAACCCTTGCATTCCCCCTCTCTCTCTATCCCTCCCCCACCCGTCATACCAGCTTCAACGTCGTCTCGTTGAGTCTCATTGTCTGTAACTTGTTCTCACCTAACACACAGCTAACAATGGCCTGTTTCTTTATCATCGTTACTTTTTTGCATATCTTTCATTCATTTGTTCTATAATTCACTATATCACCATCTATATCTCTTGTCTCCCTTTCCCCTAACTCTCAGTCTGAAGAAGGGTCTGGACCTGAAACGTCATCTATTCCTTTTCTGACCCGCTGAGTCACTCCATCTTTTTGTGTCTATCTTCACTGTAAATTGCACCTTGTTTGTAGGTGTGTGGCAAACACTGGGGCCAGTTAAATAGGAGAGAATCAGTTTGTATAGATAAGTTTAAAATGAGCGTAAATGAATGGTTGATAGTCAACGCGGACAGAGTAGGCCAAATGGTCAATCTTCATGCTGTGTCTCTATATGACTATAATGTAAACTTTCACCAAAGATTGAAGAGAATCACTATAAAGCTTTAAATATTTTCACAGAAAGTATGTTTTTGTAAGTTGTTTTGTAAGTGGTTAATGACAGTAAAGAGGTATGAGGAAGGCATCTAGTGTGGAGCGTACATTTCTTTTTTTCTGTTTACATTTTGGATTGAGAGCCAGTTCTTAAATTATATTTGGATTTTTACCACCAATATGCACTCAGAACTTCTTTGACATAAATTGCATCCTTATCAATACTCAAAGATCAATTGAAAATAGGCTTAACCCAGAACAGAATAAAATTGTACCATTTTCAGGCATCAATGCCTTTGGGAAGTTTGACTGTTGAATCTGTGGCAATATTTTTGTGAGCATTACAGTACAAACAACCCCGAATCATGTCCACCAAATGAGAAAGCTCAGTATTCATTCCACGCCATTCTGCAGCATCACTGCCCTGTTTACATATTGCACATGCTTCAGACTGAGCCTTCCTTTCATAAAATGTTCTGCATTTCAAATTGACTTACAAAGGGGGTTTATCTTTAACTCCAGTTTTCTCGTTGAATTGCATGGAGATTGCATACGCACTTGAATCAGTGCAGGCAGCCAGGGACTATGAGGGAGAAAGTAGTACCAAAGACCTCATTCATCCAGATCCGTGTTCATGATTGGATTTCTCAAAAGAGCAATGTCAATATAGGCTATGTTTCACTATAGCAGTCTCACCGATATCTGTGACATCCTACTACCTAAAATGCAAATGTGTGCCTGGACTGCTTTGACTACAGAGGTTAAGGTCATGGTCATTCCCAGCTTCAGGATTGTTCCTACCCTCAAGATCATTTAAGGCTCCTACCACTTATCTACAGTATGCCACTTCTTCCAGTTTACAGCTCAATGCTGCATGAGGGAGACCTCAGTATAGAAGTTGGGAGGTCATGTTGCAGTTGTATAAGATGTTGGTGAGACGGCATTTAGAATATTACATTCAGTTCTGGGCACCATGTTATATGAAAGATATTGTCAAGCTTGAAAGGGTTCAGAAAAAATTTAGGAGGATGTTACCAGGACTATAGGGTGTGAGCTATAGGGAGAAGTTGATTAGGCTGGGTCTCTATTCCATGGAGCGCAGGAGGATGAGAGGCGATCTTATAGAGGTGTACAAAATCATGAGAGGAATAGATCGGGTAGATGCACAGAGTATCTTGCGCAGAGTAGGGGAATCAAGGACCAGAGGACATAGGTTCAAGGTGAAGGGGAAAAGATTTAATAGGAACCCAAGGGCTAACTTTTTCACACAAAAGGTGGTGGGTGTATGGAACAAGTTGCCAGAGGAGGTAGTTGAGGCTGGGACTATCCCATCATTTAAGAGACGGCTAGACAGGTACATGGATAAGACAGGTTAGGAGGGATATGGACTAAGCGCAGGCAAGTGGGACGAGTGTAGCTGGGATATTGTTGGCAGGTGTTGGACCGAAGGACCTGTTTCCACACTAAACAGGACTGTATGACCTCCTGGTTTTCATAGACACAAACAAATCACCTACTTTTTTTTGCAGCCCAAAGGAGTGGGCAAAGGCAGCATGGGAATTTTCCTCCATTGTGATCATCTCCAAAGTGTATGCACTTACAGGCAGAACCTAACTGCTATTAGTCCTCAGAAGGTCTTCCCTGGAAACTAGCTTACATACCCTGAAGATCTCTGGGACCCCTTTGTACAAAGAACAAGTTACATGCAGATGTTTTCTTCCAGCCTGTCCAGATCTCTCCAGTCTCCAGGGAAAATTCTGCCATAAGTCTCTCATTATTGCAGCTATTCCCCAACAGTGTGGTGAGCATTACCTGTATTGTGGCGAGGTCCCTTTAATTGTTTGCTACTAAGGTCATAATTACGAGAGCATGAAATAGATGAACACAATAAAAAATGGATTGAAACTGACATGGTGCACGCTTATACGAGAAAACCTGAAAAACTGTGCACTGGGAAAACTTTTTTTTAATGCTGTTGGTCTGTCACATAATAATGTTTAAGTGCCAGTAAAATATAGGAAAGAAATTTTAAGCTATAATATAATGATTACACTTAATACTTACAAACACATATAATGGATGATAGTCTGGGTGTTTGAGTAACCCTTCAGGGGGAAGTAAGGTTAATGTGCCTGCAAAAAAATCTTCATCCTTTCGCGAAGCTTTTCGTGTGCGCTGTTTATCCAAATGTGTGTCAGTTTCAATTTCAATTTGCTTTTTGCCAGGTGGTGATATTATGATGCATTCATCCTGCATAGTGAAGATCAAAAATCAAATTAAAAGAAATGACACCAATATGGTACCACAGCCCTTATGCAGAGGTTCAACCTGATACTTCAACAATTCCACCCCCCCCCCCCCCACACATGCTGCTCAACCTGATGAATTATTTCAACAGATTGTTTGATGCAATGGAATTTGCAATATTAATTATGGAAAATCAGTGAATGCCCGCTTTTAGTGTTGAACATCTGATGCCCCTAAGTCTGTTGTTCAATGTGATAATAGACACATTGTTGTCAGAAATATTTTGTTCCCTAAATGTATAACGACTGAAATTATTCTTTTCCTACCAGAAACACAACGCTCCACAGGTGTCACTGATAACATCCATGTAATAAAAAAGCATTATATGGCATTTTTAACCTCGATAAATGCCCTACGTGTCATACCCACATATTCAACATGTAACGTGATCCTGAAACTGCACAGGTAATTCTACGTTACAAATTCTGCATTTGCAGCTGGGTTTTCCTCCATAACCCATGTGAAATTGTGTGGGACGTAGAGATAAAGAAGTCGAGTGATATCTTAATGTCCCAGTATGTCAATTGTAACTGAATTGGTAGCATTCTTATTTTGGTGTCAGACAGCTCAGAGTTCAAGGAACAGCAGGAAAAAAAACCTATCTTAATACATAGTAGAGGTGTGCTGCATCTCAGGTGTGGGATTTTAAACTAAGGCTACACTGCCCACAAAATTACACAAAAAAACCTATAGGGAAAACCCTATAATACATAGTGGTATAAGAATCTGGAAACAATTAAAAAAGGCTTTAAAATTGGATAATATATCACTTTATTTTCCCTTTGTAAACAAGCCTTTATTTAAACCTTCCATATTGGATAAAGGTTTCACACAACGGAAAAATTACGGAATTACAAAGATGGGACATCTTTATAGGAAAGACACTTTTCTTTCATTCCAGGAGTTACAACAGATCTACGGACTACACTCAAATAATTTTTTCAGATATCTACAACTTAGAGATTATGTTAAATCCAATACACAAAATTATAGGACTAGGGAAGAACTAGAAGCAGAATCAATCCACAATTGATAATATTAATAATGTATGATTGATATACATGAAATGTTTTTACCATAATATGTTTTTGCTTCTAATAAAAATATTAATTAAAAAAAAAAAATGTAAATGTTCCCAGTTGATAAAAATACATCTCTTGATGCTCCTGAACACATCATCAGTGATGTAACCTGGGGGTCATTGGTTGTTTCGGGTCTTTCAACATCAGACACCCTCACCCAGGCGACCCAGCCGTGGTTGATCAGACCACGACCTGTGTTCAGGTGGCATTCGCTCCTCCCCATGGACCTTCTCTCCTGATCCAGAGCCATCTCGAGGCCTTCTCCGCTGCCTCTGTGGTGTTCTTGATAGCTCTACCCCTTGCCACTCCGGTGATGCCCAGTGCACTCAAGGCTTTGTAGAGCGATTGCTTCACCAAAAAAAAACAGTGAGCTGCCTCGATGCTCAACATTACTTCACCAAAAAAAACAGTGAGCTGCCTCAATGGTCATTTTTAAAAGAGAATATGTGGACAGCCGGATTAAAGAAAATCCTAGGCTTTTTGTACATACATTAAAAAAACAAGAGAGTAACCAGGGTGAAGGTGGAACGCTCAGGGATAAAGGAGGAAATATATGCTTAGAGACAGAAGATCTAAGGGGAAGTACCAAACAATTACTTTGCATCTGTAGTCTCCAAGGACAGTGAGATCAGTATAGGGAATACTAATATGCTATGGCAGTTTGTGATCAAGGGGTGGTGTTGGGATTCTTGAAGAGCATCAAGCTGCATAAAAGCACAGTCTTGACAGGATCCATTCCGGGTTATTGAGGCAAGAGGGGAGATGGCAGGGACATTGGCGAACATCTTTGTATCTTCTCTAGCCGCATATGAGACCCAGGACTGGAGAGTAGTCAATGTTGTTCCAATGTTTATGAAGAGAAGAGAATCCAGGAAATTATAGGCCTGTGAGCCTCATGTCTGCAGCAGCTATTGGGGAGAATTCTAATTAGAGACAGTCGGCATGACTTTGTTCGAGGCAAGTCGTGTCTTACAAACTTGATAGAGATTTTTGAGGAAGTGATGAAGGTGATCGAAGAGGTAGGGTAGTGGATGTTGTCTATATGGATTTTAGAGAATCAACAACTTCAAGTTCCTGAGCAGGCATATCTCTGATAATCTGTCCTGGACTCAGCACATTGGTGCAATCATAAAGTGAGGCCATCAATGCCTCTACTTCCTTAGAAGATTGTGGAGATTTTGTAGGTTGAATACTCTCTTGAATACTTGGTACATGAATACTCTCTTGAACTTCCACAGGTGTATGTCAGAGAGCATACTGGCTGGTTGCATCACGACTTGGTTTGGCAGCTCAGATGCCCAGGAATGAAGATTATGAAAAGTGGTGAACACTGCCTGGTCCATCACGCGTACTGACTTCCCCACCATCGAGGAGATCTGTCAGAGAGGAGCTGTCTCAAAAAGTCAGCCAGCATCATCATGGATCCTGGCCACACACTCATTTCACCCTACCACCAGGAAGAAGGTGTAGGAGTCTGAAAACTGTAACATTTGGGTTCAGGAACATCTTCTTCCCAACAACCATCAGGCATATGAACACTACGAACTCAACTAAACTCCGAACTATCTGAGTTGCACTAGGGATTTTGGGCTTTGTTGTGTTTTTTGATGCACATTGTTTTTTTTTAATTTATTGATCATTTTTTATTGCTTATTATTATTATTATTATTATTATTATTATTATTATTATTATTATTATTATTATTATTATTATTATTATTATCTATTGAGTACTATGTTTATAAATCTGTTATGCTGCTGCTCCAAATAAAAATTGTATTATTCTGTTTCGGTACACATTACAATAAAACACTCTTGACTTTCTCTCTTGACTCTTGAGTTGCTGGTGGATTCTTCCAGGAACTCATCATTGAAGCTTAGTGACCCTTTGACTGGGAAACTGATTGTGAACTGATGCATCAAGATCCAATCCCATCCATTTGTTCTAGGAACAGTTAGAGGTCAATCAAGATATTAACCTTTGAAAAAATTATATCCCATCACCAGCAAAATAGGCAAGAATTTGATGAGATTAATCCCTGACCACCCTTCCTCCACTCATCCTTTTAATTTAAAGCAGCTGCTGTGAAACTGCAGCAACCCAAAGAAAGATCAGTTCACATCCGATTCCAATTCCCGTTATTTATGAGAAAATTAGTACATCATTTATCATCATATTTGCTTTCATTAATGATAAATATCCCAGATATTTTTGGCAACAATTTTAATACAGTCAAGCAGTATGTATGACATTTTTGAGGAGATACTACTTCTTTTCTGGACTAAAATTTCAAGTGTACTCAGAGCAAATGAGTGTACTACAATGGTGTTGGTGCATTTATGCAGTTCTGACAGTTCTTTCCAAAGACAAAAATGGCCAGATGTACAGGTGCTTATTTTCAATGGAAAAAAAGGAGATTTGGAAAATGAATGAACAGTAATGTGCAAAACTTTACATTTTCCGATATATATTGGAACATTTTAAAGTAAAGAAAGTAAAACAAGTATGCAAGATAAGTAAGTACTTAAGTAAGATAAGTAAAACATAGTAAGCAAAGCTGTTATTTGGGATATTTAAAGGCCAAGTTAGTTGCTTGAGTGTTTGCTAAATCATAATTCTCTTCTTGATTATAAATGATAGATTTTATATTTATATTCCCAAAATATATGCTTAATGAAAGATTAATTACCTCTGCTCCTGTCCTGAGAGGCCGTGCCAAAGTCAATGGAACATAACGAAGTGAAGTATACTGGGCAGAGTACGGTACATAATTCATTATGTTAGAATGATGGAAAGCCTGTAAAATGTATACATTTCTTAATATTAAAGGTTAAATTTTAAAGGCCAAACATTGTTTTAAACAATGAAATTAAAGCTTCCAAAGCACATTTCATTGACATTTGCTTCACATATTTAACACTATTCAGATGAATTAAAAACAAAACGCTGACACTATGCACTATTGAAAAGAAAGTTAGGAAAATACTTAACCTTTAGGTTGAAGTATGGGACCACTCGATTGATTCTTACTTCTGATGGTTTGACAGGCACAGATCCAAGTGCATTAGCAGCCTAAAATAATTATATATTTCTGTATTAGCCGTGACATGCTAGTTTGAGAATCTTTTCCATTTCTAGTGGAGATTTTACATTGTACACTGACGGAATTCTGAATTGAACAATGGCGATTTGGATTACTATACAAATGATGTTGAGATATTGTTACCAGAAGATGTGCACGTTTTTGTAACTAGGTATAAAACCACTTTAAAAAAAAATGTCCAAAAGGTATTCTGTACTGAACATCTAAAATATGTCTGTTTCTTCAGTATTTAAACCAAATGTCAATCCATGTTTAAATGCTGAATAGCTGAGGATTACTACATACGGTTATGCAATAGTAATTATCAGACAAAGCAAGGGAAATATACCGAGAAATAAACATCAGAGAAAATAGTGATATGAAAACAACAATGAATGCAACAGACAGCCCAAAAATGGTCCATTTAACCTTAAATTCACCACTTACCCAGAAAATATGCACATTCAGAACTCATTACTACAATAGAGACTACTGAATTTGTTGCTGCTTTTGAAACATTTTAAACCATAACATCAGAGAATCATAGTCATACACATAACCTGGCCTTTTGGCTGACTACGTTCATGCCAAACATTTTGTCTCCCTGAACTAAGCCTATTTTCTTGCATTAAGTCCATATCATTGAACTGCACCCAAACTGACCTCTGTAATGAATAAAAACACATGACCTACTGAAGAATCAATTAACTGAACTTAAACAGGCCAGATAATGATCTCAACTGCATTTGGCTTGACACCTTGAATGTAATTCCACTTTTCCACACTGTTTACACCAACTTTTGAATGCACTTGCCTTTGTTTTAAGTATTTTCTTATTGTAAGCATTTAACTATTTGCTTCTTGCTTATTCCAAACAAATACCAAAATACTAAATTCATCCTGTCCTTTGTAATTGTGTTCTGTAACCCACTGTAAATCATATCTGCTTTGAGAATTATGTATTTATAGTCAATGGAAATGTTTTATTGTTTTAACTAAATGATCCATTTTGCTTAAATATAAAATTATCTTCACAATAATTAAACATAATAATTCAATTTCCACATACTCTGTTTATTTTACTTACTAATTCATCACTCCAGTCAGGAGAGACATAATAAGGGAATGTAAAAGGCAGACGTTTATCCATTGAAAGATTCGCCTGAAACTTTTCAGTTTCCTGATCTGAATAATCGATGGCGACTCTGCTGTTGTCTGTCAAAGAAGGAGGAATAATAACTTAAAGTACGTTAAAAAGAAAGCAAAGAAACCTGTGTTCGATCACAACGTATAGTTACATTCTTCCAATCTAAATAGAAAGGCAGTAAGTCATTGTTATTTAGGGTTCGAAATTGCTTTCAACAAAGTTTCTTGCAGTTTGGAATATAATGAATGGGTCCTCTGCTCTCCAGTTTCATGGAGACCCAAAGATACTTTTAAAGGTTTTCTGCAATTCGCATCAGATGATACCTGGGGGTTATTTTGAGAACTGTAGGAAAGATTTCAGATCTTGCCGGGAACTAAATCACTGAGCATCAAGATGGGTAGTTAGCTACCTGTTAATTCATATTCACAGTGGTGGGTCTCATCAGTGACAATGATGAGTCGGCGTACAGGATGGAGGTGGAGCTGCTCACAGGATGGTGCAAATCCCACAACCTCATTCTCAACGTGGGAAAAACTAAGGAGATGGTGGTTGACTTCAGGAGGGCGGGAAAACAACACCATACACCTCTGCACATCGATGGAGCTGATGTGGAAAGGGTCAACAGCGTGAAGTTCCTAGGACTCCACCTGTCAGATGACCTGACGTCCACGACCAACACTACAGCACTGGTCAAGAGAGCCCAGCAGCGACTACACCCTCTCCGAAGACTACGTAAAGCAGGTCTCCCCACTACACACCTACGAACTTTTTATAGGGGGACAATCGAGAGCACATTAACCTACGGCATCACTTCCTGGTTCGGGAGCTGCAAGGCGTACGAACGGCACCAACTAGACAGGATTGTGAAGACCGCCAGCAGGATTATTGGTGCTCCACTCCCTTTCCTGCTGGACATATACAGGAAGAGATGTATCAGCAGAGCCATCTCCATCATCAAAGACCCCTACCAACCATTGCATCACATATTCTCCATCCTGCAATCTGGGAAGAGGTACCGGAGCATTAGGTGCAAAACCAGCAGGATGCTCCTCAGCTTCTTCCCGCAGGTTATAAGACTGATAAACGGACTTTGCCCCCTGCCAAAGTATCGTGCACCAACCACCAACCTGGACACACTGCAGCAGAGCCACTGTCGTGCCGCTGCCGATCGGAACGCCTGTTGATGTTTAGTAGAGTAGAGTGTTCATTTGTTCATGATATATGTATTTTTACTTCTATTTATTTTTTACTGCACACTGAAATGGACACTGGTTGAGAAACGTTTTTTTGTTTCCTCTGGGTATGCGAATACTCAGGAAATGACAATAAAGATATACAATACAATCTAAAGGCACTATTTAAAGTGAATGTTTCAAATCTTCAATTAAGAAGAGCTCTATTAGGGTTAGTCCACCTAGTGCTAGTAGATTAGGAGAAGGCTTAATCCATATGGGCACAGACTTTCCAACCAGACAAATTGCTTTGTCCACATGATATAGTACAGGATATAGACTGAATGAGATTCCCGGATTTATGGCTTGTTTGCTGGTAGAATAGGGCCATGGCACGTCAATGCTGCTGTTAAAGCCTCTCGTTCTATGCATGTACTGGAACTTCTATCCAGAGTTGCTTGGAAAGCTTTTGAATAGCAGTTTTAAAAATACACACAGCTTCAAACTCAAAGTCGTTTAGAAAATAATTATTTGAAAGCAGTACAATGACTGAAAGTTGATGCTTATTTCTAAAGAACAAGAACAATCCCACAGTAAGTCATCTTATGCTGCATGCATGCCACATAATTCAAAGTAATCTTATGGAAAAGTATTATGTAATAATAAGATTTATAAATAATATAAGGCATTCATTTTCTACTATAAGTATAAAATACTAACATTTAAAATGACAGTTGCCTGATATATGTTTTACTTGGATTGTTTTAAGCGATTTTTAAAATAATGAAACGCTTACCATTGAAATGAATTAAACTTGTTTGCGTTTTACGTTCTTCAACAGGTTTTCGCAACAAAATCAACCTATGATTTACTCTGCATTGTATGATAACCTAAGATCAAAAGAAATATTAGCAATTAAAATGTTGGCAGAATGGCCATGCCGAACAGAATAAATTATGTGGAAGTTATTGATGCCAAGTAATATTCATAAACTCAAGGATCTAAGAGAAGAGTTCCAGAAGTGTCCAATATAGACAGCATGTACACCAAAGACAATTGTACATTATGGTAAGATTTTGAACATGATAGGTAATGAGAGACGGAGTTGTAGGTTCCTCAGCATTCAGAATAACAAGGAGTAATTTGAAAACTCTATGGCACCAGTTTCTATGGCCTCACTGCAAGATTGCCTAAGGGCCATGTCCAGGGTCCAAACATCTGCTTCGTCAATGATTTTCCTTCTTTTTTTAAGGTCCGAAGAAGGGATGTTCATTGATAATTCTACTATGTTCCATTTCTCACTCCATAGCAAATAGATACATAGATACATAGAAAATAGGTGCAGGAGTAGGCCATTCGGCCCTTCGAGCCTGCACCGCCATTCAATATGATCATGGCTGATCATCCAACTCAGTATCCCGTACCTGCCTTCTCTCCATACCCCCTGATCCCCTTAGCCACAAGGGCCACATCTAACTCCCTCTTAAATATAGCCAATGAACTGGCCTCAACTACCCTCTGTGGCAGAGAGTTCCAGAGATTCACCACTCTCTGTGTGAAAAGGTTTTTCCTCATCTCGGTCTTAAAGGATTTCCCCCTTATCCTTAAGCTGTGACCCCTTGTCCTGGACTTCCCCAACATCGGGAACAATCTTCCTGCATCTAGCCTGTCCAACCCCATAAGAATTTTGTACGTTTCTGTAAGATCCCCTCTCAATCTCCTAAATTCTAGCGAGTATAAGCCAAGTCTATCCAGTCTTTCTTCATATGAAAGTCCTGACATCCCAGGAATCAGTCTGGTGAACCTTCTCTGCACTCCCTCTATGGCTATAATGTCCTTCCTCAGATTTGGAGACCAGGTGTGGTCTCACCAAGACCCTGTACAACTGCAGTAGAACCTCCCTGCTCCTATACTCAAATCCTCTTGCTATGAAGGCCAACATACCATTCGCTTTCTTCACTGCCTGCTGCACCTGCATGCCTACTTTCAATGACTGGTGTACCATGACACCCAGGTCTCGCTGCATCTCCCCATTTCCTAATCGGCCACCATTTAGATAATAGTCTGCCTTCTGGGGCCAAAACCGTTTTTGCCACCAAAGTGGATAACCTCACATTTATCCACATTATACTGCATCTGCCAAACATTTGCCCACTCACCCAGCCTATCCAAGTCACCGTGCAGTCTCCTAGCATCCTCCTCACAGCTAACACTGCCCCCCAGCTTAGTGTCATCCGCTGAGATGCAGCAAGACCTGTACAAATTCCAAGGCATTCAACATCTGCTCCACCAAAGTGCCAAGAATAGTCCATCTTCAGCTAGCTCTAAATAATCCGCATCATTACTATCACCAAGTATCTCTTCATCAACATCCTGATGATTACCATTAATAATAGATAGGTTAAACAGTCAGAAGTTATTTCCCAGCATGGAAATATTAAATAATAGAAGGCCTGGCTTTAAGGCGAGAGGGGCAAAGTTTAAAGGAGATGTGCTGGACAAGTTGTTTTTACACAGAGGGTGGTGAGTGCCTTGAACACATTGTCAGGGATCCCTGATGGTGGTGGAGGCTTTTATAATGGTGATATTTAAGAGACTGCTGGACAGGCACATGGATATGCTGGGTATGGAGGGATATGGATTACATTTAGGCAGATAAGAGTTGGTCTTGACATTATTTTCGGCAGACATTGTGGGCTGAAGGGTCTGTCCCTATGCCGTATTGTTCTATGCTCTATGTTCTATCAGGAGGGGCGCCAATGAGAGAGCTATTGCCAAAGACCATAAATTATAGAGAATATGCAGGAACAAAAGCCATTTTTCAACAGCTTAACAACTTTTTGTCACTAAACAACTGTTTTGATGTTGCACAAAAATGCTGGAGAAACTCAGCGGGTGCAGCAGCATCTATGGAGCGAAGGAGTTTTGATGTCTTCCAGTCATGTTTTCGATCACACCACAGCATTGAGACTGCTCTTGTTAAGGTCTTCAATGACATCCACTTAAATACAGACAATGGCAAAATTTCAGTCTTAGTATTATTGGATCTCATTGCTGCATTTGACATGGTCGACCACACCGTATTACTAGACCGATTGGGAAACTGGGTTGGACTTTCTGGCACAGTACTAAACTAATATGAATCCTACTTAAAGAACAGGGACTACTTTGTATCTATAGGTAATTACACATCAGAGCGGACAAATATGACATGTGGAGTTCCCCAGGGCTCCATTCTGGGGCCTCTTCTGTTTAACATCTACATGCTCCCACTGGCTCAGATTATGGAAAACAACAAAATAAGTTACCATAATTATACAGACGACGCACAAATTTATATAACCATATCACCAGGGGACTAGGAACCAATCCGAATACTGAGTAAGTGCATCGAACAAATCAACGGCTGGATGTGCCAAAACTTTCTTCAATTAAATGAAGACAAAACTGAGTTAGTTGTTTTTGGAGCCAAAGAGGAACGATTGAAAGTCAGTGCTCAGCTTCAATCGGCAATGTTAAAAACCACGGACAAAGCCAGAACTCTTGGTGTAACCTTCTGGAATTTTTTGAGGATGTGACAAGTAAAATGGATGAAGGGGTGCCAGTGGATGTAGTGTATCTAGACTTTCAGAAAGCCTTTGATTATGTCCCGCAGGGGAGACTGGTGACTAAAATTAGAGCACATGGTATTGGGGGTAGGGTGTTGACATGGATAGAAAATTGGTTGGCAGACCGGAAGCAAAGAGTAGGAGTGAACGGATCCTTTTCAGAATGGCAGGCAGTGGCGAGTGGAGTGCCGCAAGGCTCGGTGTTGGGGCCGCAACTGTTTACCATATATATTAATGATTTGGAAGAGGGAATTAGGAGCAACACTAGCAAGTTTGCGGATGACACAAAGCTGGGTGGCAGTGTGAACTGTGAAGAGGATGTTAGGAGGTTGCAGGGTGACCTGGACAGGTTGAGTGAGTGGGCAGATCCGTGGCAGATGCAGAATAATATAGATAAATGTGAGGTTATCCACTTCGGTGGCAAAAACAAGGGGGCAGATTATTATCTCAATGGGGTTAGGTTAGGTAAGGGGGAGGTGCAGCGAGACCTGGGTGTCCTTGTACACCGGTCACTGAAAGTTGCCGTGCAGGTACAGCAGGCAGTGAAGAAAGCTAATGGAATGTTGGCCTTCATAACTAGAGGCTTTCAGTATAGGAGTAAAGAGGTTCTTCTGCAGTTGTATAGGGCTCTGGTGAAACCACATCTGGAGTATTGTGTACAGTTTTGGTCTCCTAATTTGAGGAAGGACATCCTTGTGATTGAGGCAGTGCAGTGTAGATTCACGAGATTGATCCCTGGGATGGCAGGACTGTCATATGAGGAAAGATTGAAAAGACTAGGCTTGTATTCACTGGAGTTTAGAAGGATGAGGGGGGATCTTATAGAAACATATAAAATTATAAAAGGACAGGACAACCTAGATGCAGGAAAAATGTTCCCAATGTTGGGCGAGTCCAGAACCAGGGGCCACAGTCTTAGATTAAAGGGGAGATCATTTAAGACTGAGGTGAGAAAAAACGTTTTCACCCAGAGAGTTGTGAATTTGTGGAATTCCCTGCCACAGAGGGCAGTGGAGGCCAAATCACTGGATGGATTTAAGAGAGAGTTAGTTAGAGCTCTAGGGGCTAGTGGAGCCAAGGGATATGGGGAGAAAGCAGGCACGGGTTATTGATAGGGGACGATCAGCCATGATCACAATGAATGGCGGTGCTGCTCGAAGGGCCGAATGGCCTCCTCCTGCACCTATTTTCTATGTTTCTATGTTTCTATGTAATCATGGACTCAGACCTGAATTTCAACAGCCACTTTAAGACAA
The DNA here is from genome assembly GCA_038087875.1 of Malacoraja senta. Taxonomy (NCBI): domain Eukaryota; kingdom Metazoa; phylum Chordata; class Chondrichthyes; order Rajiformes; family Rajidae; genus Malacoraja; species Malacoraja senta. The sequence continues at coordinate 43,755 of JAXLNO010003443.1, forward strand.
TTACCAAGTCAGCCTACAAACACCTTCATATATATCAAGGGTTTAAAGACTTATGGTTCAGCAGGATTTGGAAAAACTTGTCCATGCATTTATCTTCAGTAGATAAACTGTACTGTAAAACCCCTGTCTCACTGTGCGAGCTGACCCACGAGGTACCCCGAGCTTAAAACAAATTAACTCGTGGTAATCACGTACGATTAACGTAGCGGGAACGTCGGAACTCGTGGACGCAACTTAGCGACTTGGCGCTAACGGCAGGTACCCGTGACACTTGTTAACTCTTGGAAAAATTCAAACATGTTTAAACTTTTCCACGAGTAAAATGTACTCTTGAGGTTAAAATTTGAAACATTTAAACACGTTGTAAGAACGCAGTGGCCCGTGCGTTTACCTTAGTGACTCGTGAGTCTACCGTGGGAACTCTTTAACTCAGCGGGCAAGCAGCATCTCTGGAGAGAAGGAATCGGTGATGGGATGACATTTCCATATTGGGGGGGAGTGGGGGGTTGGAGGAGGGAGGGGGGGGGGGGTGGAGGAGAGAGGGTGGAGAGTGGAGGGAGAGGAGGGGGAGACAGATGGGGGTGTCTTCATTCACTGGCGGTGGGTGCCGGTCACTGAAACAGGCAGGTGAGATTTCACATCCACCTTGTGTGTGTGTGTCTCTCTCTCCCTCCCTGCCTCTCACACAGGCTGAGAGACTCTGCCTCTGTGAGTGTACGTCTCTTTCTCCCCCTCTCCCACACACAGTAAGACCGAGGTAAGTCCATCTGTGTAAGTCCATCTGTGTCTCCCACATACACAGTAGAACTCTGCTTTGTGTGTATATACGTCTCCCCCATTTCTCTCTTCCCCCCCCCCCCCACCTCTCTCTTTCTCCCCCCCACCTCTCTCTTACTCCCCCACACACAAGACCGATGTATTCTGCTTGGTCTCTCTTCCCTCCCACACACACACACAGATAGACCGAGGTCCTGTGTGCTCTTTCTCTCCCCCACAGTCACGCCGAAGTACACCACACTGCCTCTGTGCCTCTCTCTCTCTGTCTCTCTCCCCCTCTCTCCTTCATACACAGTCAGAGGTCCACACTGTCTCTGTGTGTCTCTCTCCCCTACACACACACACACACACACAGACTGAGGTACACACTGCCCATTGTGTGTGTGTGTCTGCCTCTGTCTCTCTGTCCCACACACACAGTTAAAGGTACTCCACGCTGCCTGTGTGTGTGTGTCTCTCTCTCTGTCCCACCCCCCACACCCACACACAGTCAGTCAGTCAGAGGAACTCCACACTGTGTGTGTGTGTGTGTGTGTGTGTGTGTGTGTGTGTGTGTGTGTGTGTGTGTGTGTGTGTGTGTGTGTGTGCGCCTCTGTCTCTCCCTATCACAGTCAGAGTGAGATACTCCCCCCCGCAGTCTCTCCGCGGCCTCTCCCCGGGCAGGGTGCATCTGCCTCCCTCAGGCTGCCCAGGCAGTCAGACATGACTCCGGTGGCGGGCTGCATGCACAGCTCCTGCCGGCCGGCTGGGAACGGCGACGGAGGACAGGGGGAAGTTGCAGTCTTCCCCCTGTCCCATGCAGTCCGAGTCTCGTTGGAACCTCGTAATCCTCTGCCTCTGTCAAATGGGTGAGTTTAACCTGACCCCCCCCCCCCCACCTCAACTCACGCCTGGGCACCAAAGCAGCTCAGGAGGCGAACCCTGAGCTCCGTCTCCCAACAATCTGATGTGCGCATCCGTGCACATTCAAAGATTTCATCTCCAGTCTCCCCGCAGTGTGTAGACCTGGCAGTAAATTAAATTAAAATATAGCAAACCTCCGCCTGCTGGTCTTCTAACTACGTGATGTGTGTTTCAAACAAATCATCAGTATAACTGCCCTGGCACTGGACGGTGCGCATTTTCCCTTTGTAGGTCACATCAATAGATGCGGCCGCGCTGAATTCTATCTTTAACTCAAAGCCGCAGGATGGAGATGATGCTTATTAAAACAGACCTTCATTGAAGGTTGGCTCAAGAGTAACTCGGGAAAGGAACTTGTTAACGCGGGAGACGAACTTGGAACATCGCAGAAATGACAGTTAACGGCAAACTTGAGTCATACCCGTGGGAACTCGGTTAAACTCTTGATCATAAACTTGGAGTCTCGTATGCAACCACGAGTCTTTCACTCTGGGTCACTCGTGGGTCAACTCGCACAGTGAGACAGGGCTTTTGTGCTGTCATCAGAGGTCTCCTTAAAAAAACGATTAGACAGCTGCAGCTGATTCAGAACGCTGCTGCTCGAGTCCTCTCTAAGACCAAGAAAGTGGACCACACCACTCCAGTTTTGAGGTCTTTACACTGGCTTCCAGTCTGTCAAAGAATTGATTTCAAAATATTACTGTTGGTTTATAAAGCACTGAATGGTCCAGGGCCAAAATACATTTCTGATCTTCTGCTACATTATGAACCATCCAGACCTCTGAGGTCGTCTGGGACAGGTCTGCTTTCTGTCCCCAGAGTCAGAACTAAACATGGAGAAGCAGCGTTTAGTTTTTATGCACCACATATATGGAACAAACTTCCTGAAAAATGCAGGTCCGCTCCAACTCTCATTTCTTTTAATTTGGGGCTGAAGACTTTTCTCTTTGACGCAGCCTTTAATTACTTTTAATTTTAGTTAAATTAAATAATTATTCATTTCTAACACTGCACTGTAATTTTTATTCATGTATTTTATACGTCTTATTCTATTTTAGCTTGTTTTTATTTTCTATTCTTTTTAATGACTTTTTAATTGCTTTTGATTGCTTTTTAATGCTTTGTGTAAAGCACTTTGAATTGCCTTGTTGCTGAAATGTGCTATATAAATAAACTTGCTTGCTTGCATTGCTAGTGAACAGCATGCTCGAACTGGACAGATAAGAATGAAACCAAAATGTGTGAAGTACTATTCAATTCAGTGTACTAATTGAGAAACTTTAGGAGTATGGTGTGATTAACTGGGTTGAAGGCTGCAGATTGGTTAATCAATAACATATATAACAGAGATGTGTCAATGGTAGACACCTGTGAAGGTGATTCAAACAAAAAAAATTACTTATAAATTATTAGTTATACATGCATTTAGAATTAATTTGTACCTTTCGTGCAGCCAGCTGAAATTGTTTGAGATTTCTCTTGCGGACATCCCAGGGATCATTTGTATATGGATCAAATTGTGGGGTGCAGCTTGGAAACTGAAAGACATAAAACAAAATCTCAAGGATGTTATTTGCATGATAACAAATTTCAGGTGTGATGCAGCTATCAAGTTAATCCTTTAAAAATGTAATTTGTAGACCATAACCTTACCCAAACTTCCTTTCACAATTCTTGTTAACATTACATACTATGGATTAACATTATCTTCCATCAATATATGATTCACTTTTTGCACAACATTTTATAATAAACAATTAGTCTTTCCTAAGTTAAAATGCATACAGTATAACCAATTATTAATTAAAATACAAAAGCAAAATACTGCAATCTAAAATAAAAGCAGCAGCTGCTGTATGTTCCAAGTGTGTGAGACTGGATTAATTGAGAACTAAACAGTTTCATCAGAAGTTTTGTTACAAAAGTTGCTGATCTAATTCTTTAATTCTCCTCAAGGTATGCCTATGAAGAAGTTCTCCTCCTCTCTCCAAAGACAGTTAACAACCTCCCCTCTCCTCTGTGATTCCCCCTTCCCTCCAACTCTACAACCACATCTTAACCCAGACACGTTACCACAGCCACGTTTGCTTCCTCGGGAATAAAAATCCAACGGGATCCCACCACTGGCCACATCTTCCCATCTCCTCCCCTTTTGGCTTTCCGCAGAGACCGCTCCCTCCATAACTCCCTGGTCAATTCGTCCCTTCCCACCCAAACCACCCCCTCCTCAGGTACTTTCCCTTGCAACCACAAGAAATGCTACACTTGTTGCTTTACCTCCCCCCTCGACTCTATCCATAAACCTAAGTAGTCTTTCCAGGTGTGGCAGAGTTTCACCTGCACCTCCTCCAACCTCATCTATTGCATCCGCTGCTCTAGGTGTCAGCAGCTCTACATCGGTGAGACCAAGCGTAGGCTTGGCGATCGCTTCGTCCAACACCTCCGCTCAGTTCGCAATAACCAACCTGATCTCCCGGTGGCTCAGCACTTCAACTCCCCCTCCCGTTCTGAATCGACCTTTCTGTCCTGGGCCTCCTCCATGGCCAGAGTGAGTCCCACCGTAAATTGGATGAGCAGCACCTCATATTTCGCTTGAGTAGTTTACACCCCAGCGGTATGAACATTGACCTCCAATTTCAGGTAGTCCCTGCTTTCTCCCTCTTTCCCCTCCCCTTCCCAGCTCTCCCACAGCCCACTGTCTCCGCCTCTTCCTTTCTTCTTCCCGCCCCCCCCCCACACCCAAGTCAGTCTGAAGAAGGGTCTCGAACCGAAACATCACCTATTCCTTCGCTGCATAGATGCTGCCTCACCCGCTGAGTTTCTCCAGCATTTTTGTTAACCTTCGATTTTTCCAACATCTGCAGTTCCTTCTTAAATAATTCTTTAATGTTGCTTCTTTCACCACAGGTGCAGTCTAAATTGTTAAGTTAATTCTGTAAATGTCTATTTATTAATTAAAATAATTGTAATCATTTAAAAAAAAAAAATTAATACAGCAAATGTTCCACATTATTTTAATTCCATTTAACTGACGTTATCAATTTAAAAAATGAAGCAAGTAAGGTAGCTGCTTTGTCAAATTCTGTGGTGTGTTCTCAGACAGCTAATGGCAGGCTTTCCTAAAGCTCCTGTCCCACTTGGGCGACCACCACCGCAATCTCTGGCGAGTTTGCCCGTGACCCATAGTCGCGGCAAGGTCGCCACGAGGTCGTAGGAGGTCTTCGTCACTCTCCTTCATGGTCGAGAGTGGTCTCCGCGTAGTCGAGGCTTCAGCTAGGTCGCGGCGTATTTTTCAAAATGATAAAAATTGACCGCGACTAAAAATAGGTCGCCGTGGGAAAAATCAATAATTTTTTTGTCGTAGTTCTAGTCGAAGCCGGTTGTAGTAGGTCGTGATGCTAGTCGAAGGTGGTCGAAGGTAGTCGAAGGTAATAGCTCTGGGGTGAAAAAAAGGTCAGTAGAAAAAAAAGGTAATTTGAACAGTAGAACGTCACCTCTTTCACTCCAAGGCATGTTCATTCATAGCTGGAGAGTTTTTTGGAGAGGAGACATGTTTTAGAGATGGCACCAAAAAGGCAGCAGTGCAGGGGGAGGGCACAACCCTAAAAAAAACTGCCATGCAGGTGTTGCCCACCCAGGAGGAGGAGTGGCAGGAGGTGATGCCACAGGAGGTGACAGTGCAGGAGGAGGTAGCCCTGCATGAGAGACCCCTGGAGGAGGAGACCAGGGTCGTAGTATATGTCTCCACCACCACCCGATCCTTCACTGCCTCATTTGAAGGCAGCAAAGCAGCCCTTTCTCCTGTGTCTGACACAGCATCAGAGGCAGATGCCCGATTGGTGGTGAGGGAGGGCTGGAGGAAGGTTATGCCCTACACCTTCACCAGGCAGCAGGATGGGGACCTTGAGGAATGGTTCCAGCAGAATGCCACCCTGTACGATAAGGAAAATGAGGGGTACAGGGACAGGGACAAGAATGGCATGCTTGCCATCCACTGCCCCACATGTGCTTAAAGTTCCATCTTTTGTCAAAGCCCAGCGCCACTCTCTTCCAGTCATCTGGTGTACTGGGACAGTCCATCACATCATCTCCATTCACCCATTGAGACCTCTTCTTGTGCTTCCTCTTCACCCTTGCTCTTCCCCTTCTGCCTTTCTTAAAAGGCTGCTGAAGCAAAAGGGCTACTACAAACAGCAATAGTTGTATTTTGACTAACATCCTCCAAACTAGTTCCTTCCTTGCTTGCATGGTTCAGAATGATTTTTAAAAAACCTGGGAGAAAAAAATGCAGACATGACATCATTTTATCACGTGATCATTTGAGCTGTAGACTCTCGTCACTGGTCGTTGTTGGTTTTCGGTGTGGTCCTCTGAGGTGGAAGGGGGTCGTGCTCATTCACGGACCAATATGCCAGAGACCATCCTCGAGTAAAATGAACATGGTCGAAGCCAGTCTTCAACATAGTCGAAGGAGGTCTTCTTCATAGTCGAGGGAGGTCTTCAACATAGTCGTAGGAGGTCGTACACATAGTCGACGAAGGTCGTAGGAGGTTGGAGGTCTCTGCGACCGTGATCTTTTGTATTTTCGCTTAAGGTCGCCAGAGGTCGCGATTTTTCAGGCGATTGCTGCCGACTGTCAAGATGCCGGCAGTCGCCTGAAAAACCGGCAACTGGAACGGCGACTGTCAGAGTGGAACACACACACACAAACATCACTTCCTTCACCAGCCCGTTATGCAGGCGGGGGACAGGGCAAGTGGGGGGAGCTCAGTCTGAGTGAAATTCACATGGTTCAAAGCCGAGGATCAGGAAGGTTGGCGTTGTAATTAAGAGGGCTAAAGCACAGTGTACAGTAAGGGGGGAGGAGGGAAGGAGAGGGGGGAGAAGGAGGGAAAAGGAGTGGAGACAACTTTTAAGAAGCCAGAGATACACGGGTGTGAAGCTCGACGGACATTTAACATTACCGGTCGGTTATCCTTGGTTCTGAAAACGACTGCTTATGTTTTTTTTCCAATGGGCCAATGAAATTAACCGGTCATCACCGGCAACAACCTACGAGAACGTAAGAGAACCTTCAACCTCCTGGCAACCCACTAGGACCTCCTGGCGACCCACCTACGGCACGAGAATTCTCGCTACTCTCCATGGCGCCTTCATTCTAGTCATCGCTAATTTTTCATGTTGAAAACACTTTGAAAAATTTGCGCCGACCATAATGAGGCCGCGACTCGTTCCCAGAATGCGGGAACTCCTCAAGACCACGATGGCGACTCCCCGGCAACCACCCGCGAACATTTGGCGACTATGTGGCGAATGCATAGTCTCCTGCAGTCGCCTAAAAAGTCGCCTAAGTGGGACAGGCCCATTAGGCAGTCTTCATTGATTCACTTTCTGTTTTTCTGCAGGTTTTTCTCCATTTCCAAACATTTGATTTATGAATTTTTGTTACAATGGCGTTGACTCTGAAATGATGCACAGGGTCCAGTTACTCTCTGCTGGCTATGTTGTGCAGATAATTTTGCTTGCATGCCTTACACTGGACTCCGAAAAAGAAACAATATATTCCAAGTAGAATTGTAGGAGAATACCAGCTGGACAGAGAAATAGATGCAAGGTCATGCTCAAATACTTTCCAAGGATGCATGAAAAAATTGTCCACCACAATCAATTGGAATTAATAATGACTGTACAACTTTTAATTTCATTTACAACTCCTCAGCAAATGAAGCAGTTCAAGCTTGGAAACCACAAGTTTTAGACAACATTCAAACATGGGTTGATAAGTAACAAGTACATTCACGTCCCAAAAATGTCAGGCAACCATCTATATTACTAAAAGTCTCATCTTGACCACTTCTTGTTGTTCTGTAAATTGATTTTAGAAAAAACGCTGCCACTTACGGCTGTGATTTTTGGCCATCTTACTCAGAGTCCCCCTCCGCTGCGCAGGACAAGAGGATTTTTCCCATCGATGAAAAATAAAAGAGTCATTAGTGTTTAAAAAATGTTGAGATTCTCTCTCCTGAAGGCCACGCACCTTACGGAGGGACTATAAAACCCTGAAATGTGGAGATGCCTCAGTTCTCTGCAAGATGGGGGAGCGAGAGGTCGCAATTCTCAGTCTGAGCTGTGAATAACACTGAACACATGTTTACTAAACTGTGAGTGGTTTTACTGACATGTCAGTGCCCTTAATGTGGTTTGAAAATGTAGTTTGAAAGTGCTCAAGCTGTGTTGCCTTTGGTTTGAAAGTGCTAAAGCTGTGTTGCCTTTGGTTGAAAGTGCTAAAGCTGTGTTGCCTTTGGTTTGAAAGTGCTGAGGCTGTGCCTAATTAAATCTGCCTTGCCTAATTAAAGCTGCCTTGCCTAATAAAAGCTGCCTTGCCTTCTATAAAAAGTTTAATCTTGACCACTTCCTATTTGCGCTTATATTGATTTTAGAAAAAACGCTACCACGTACGGCTGTGATTTTGGCCATCTTACTCAGGTCCCCCTCCGCTCATCAGGTGCCGAGGTTTTTCCCATCGATGAAAAATAAAAGAGTTATTAGTGTTTAAAAAATGTTGAGATTCTCTCTCCTGTCAATCACGCCATGAAGGCCACGCCCCTTCTGGTGGGAGGGGGGAGGGACTATAAAACCCGGAAGTGTGGGCGTGGCTCAATCTCTGCAAGATGGGGAGGAGAGGTCACGACTCGCTGTCTTTAGTGGCCTTGCACCCTGCTTGAAATGGTATGAAACTGCACTTCAATTTGGTGGCCTTGCACCCTGCTTGAAGTGGTATGAAACTGCACTTGAATTTGGTGGGCTTGCACCCTGCTTGAAATGGAATTTCAAGGAATAGCAGTGAGTCAACTGCCAGCCCACCAGCCATGAGTGAGTGAGCTGCCAGCACAACAGGCTTGAATGACTGAGCCGCCAGCCCAAGAATCCATTTGGCCCACAATGTCCATACTAGCCCTCTGGAAACGATTCCCTTCAGCGCACAACACCCATACTAGCGCTCCAGAAAGCCCCCCCCCCCCATTGGCCACCAATATTGGAATTGGTGGAGAGGTGGAATAATGCGTTGGGGGACCAGCCCTCCCGTGTGATGCTGGGACCCAACGGGTCCCACTTAGTCTAGTATGTAATAAAAGAATGTCACCAACTTGACATAAAATGGCACTGCTACCACAGGTCGCCAATAATTGAAGTTACATTGACCAAAAACTCAACCCAACCAGCTATATATGTCAGAAATATCGTGTAAACATGAGCAGATTAGAGGCTGGGTATCCTGCTGCCAATAACATCCCAAAACCGTTACAATGCATAAATCAGGAGCGTGATAGAATTCCTATCACGTGGATAAAAAGCACAGGTTCGGCATCACTCGAGAGCTTTGAAACAATCAAAGACAAAGTAGACCACAAATTTTGTTTCACAGTACAAGCTACATTGATATAGTACAAACAGTTCTGATGCTTCAAAGTCAGATCCATTGGCATAACAGATACTAATCAGATGCAAGCCCAAACTAATCCCTTTGTCCCCATAGTCCTATGTTTGCTTCTGTTGGCTTCTGCTGAAGAGACTCTTAACATCTGCCAGAAGACAGTTTTGATGTTAATGACCAGGAAATCCTGGAACTAACTACATACGTATGATGTCTCCGTTTGAAGCTTGATCACACCTCAAGGGAAAAGAAGCATCTATAAATACCTGAAGCAAGCCCACGAGTTAAATTGCACAAATTGTGGCTAAAAAGGCTTCAGAAGATCTGGCAACTTGGTAGTTTCACGACATGCACACATTCTTCAAGCTGTCAAGAGCATCCATGACCCAGATAGCCCAATGAGATACAAAAATAGAGATGATTTAAGGACAAAGAGGTAGTCAGTGTTCATTGAAAGCTATCTTCAATTGCCATTCTGGTCTTGGCATGAGTATCTTTGCCTCCACAGTGCAGCCATCTAACTGGCTGTGCCTTCCCATTACTCCTGCCCAACTAAAATCAACATGCTCTCTGTAACCAAAACAATCAAGTGAATCAAAACAACCTAGCCTGTCATGCTTTATCTTTTCATTACCACACAATATGTGACTTGAATTTGTCAAATAATCCATCAAGATATGGTGCAGGTACATTATTTTAGCTCCAGCTGTTTTTTCTGTTCAAATCCTGTAACCTAAAAATCAATTATAATCCACTACAAGTGATATTAGGTCCAAAATTATACCTACTGTAATGACAGCAAGAATGCAAAATTGGGCAACCTTTTCTATTGTGCATTCAGGTGTAGGTGTTCCAAGCAGAATATTGCTATCCTCGGACTTCTGTGCTTTCATCCATCATAAGACCAGAATTGTGGACATTCATTGGTGATTGCACAAATGTTCAATACTCTCAGCAAATATACTAGTCTTGGCCCATGTGAGGAAGACCTAGGCAATACTCAAGCGTGCACCTAGAAGGGCAAATAATTTTGACTGAAACTCAATTGGACCAGCTGCAAAAATACTGTGACTACTAAAAGGTCAGAGGCTGGATATCTTGCAGGAAGTAACTCACTTCCTGACACACCAAAGTCTTTCCGCTGTCTACAAGGCACAAGTCAGGAATGACGACAACTCTCCAGAAGCAGCCTCTTTAATTGGTGTCCCATCTACATGCCTAAATATTTATTCTCTCAACCACAAGCACACTACAGCATACATCAGTGAACACAATGATTGCTGGCCCATGCAACTCTGATAGCATTTTCCATTCCATTTCCTTTCACGAAGGATATGAGCTTTAGGTGCATAGAAATCAGCACGTGGAATTTCCTCTCCTAACTGCACATCATTCTGACTTGGAAATTGATAGCTATTCATTCATTATCACTGCTTATAAATCTGGAAGCTCCTGATTTAACAACACAGTGGGAATACATGTACTAGAAGGACCACTACATTTCAAGAAAGTAGGTTCCTATCACTTTTCAAGGGCAATAAAGAAGAGTTATGAATGTTCGCCTTGATAATGATGCCTCATAATCTACCACATAATCTTTCCATAATCTACCACATCTATTTGATGTGAAAACAGTATTTTTTACTGTGCATTCACAATACCAAAAATCTAATTTACACTGTAGTTTGATATTTTAGCAGGTGATTGAGTATGAATTTCTTGACTACCATGTTATGTGATCTGTTTGATGTATTAGTCATGAACTTTACAGAGAAATTTCTAATTCCTGAAAATACCATTCTATTTATCAATACATTCTACAACCCAACAATATTGAAATACTTCATACAATGTTAGCAAAGAACATATAACTAACCTGTCCAACAGATCGGAGGACACGGATCAATGAAATCTTTGTTTTTTGCCTTTCATATTCCTCCTCTGGTACATGGACATCCATGGATACCTATTAGATAAAAACATCAATGTTATTATGTTGACTGGACATACATACTATGAGGTAATAAATCCACTCCAGATTAATATTGATCAATCTGCCATTTAAAGACATTCATTATTCAATATCTAGTGCATGAGGTAAACAACAGATATGTCAGGAAGAATTCCATCCTCATTAAAATTATTTAAAATAGGCTTTCGCTTTCCTTACTATGGCAAATGAAAATCAATCTACCAATTGGTATGATGCCATGAAGGCTTTGATGTGGACATTACATAATTTCTTCCTGTTGGCAATGTTGTGCATACTTGGCCTTCTATAATAAAGATTGTAAGTAGCCTGCTTGAAACATTTATAAAATTGAATACATTTTTTTCAAATAAAATTGAGTTTTCATGTCTTCTCTTCATGCACTGAACTTTGAAAGCCAACAATCACTGGTGTAAGATATGAGGGCCTTTAAAACCTGTATTAAACCATTATTAATACACCCAGTTATCTAATTCTAAGGAAAGCAGACCAAAATTATGCATTTGGGGGATTTGGTGCTTCAATAGATTTGGTTAAAAAATGTGGGAAACATTGTGTTTGTCAATGAGGGGTGGAAAATACAGTAATACTACATTTTTCAAATTGGAGAGATGAGGAAATGTTGAAAGGGATCTGGATGTTTTATTTCACAAATCATTGCAAGCTACCATATATATGCAGCAAGGTGTTAGGAAGTTAATTTAGTTTAGTTTATTATTATCATGTGTACTGAGATACAGTGAAAAGCTTATGTTTGTGTGTTAAAGAAAAACCTGTACATGAATACAATCAAGCCATAGTGCAAAGTGCAAAGTGCAAAGATAAAGGGCACAACATTTAGTACAACTTATAACATTTAGTACAACTTATAACAACTTATAAAGTCCAATAAAGTCCATTTAAAGAGAGTTCAAAGATCTCCAATGAGGTAGATGGGAGGTCAGGACCGCGCTCTAGCTGAGGAGAGGACCATTCTGCTGCCTGATACAGCCGGGAAGAAACTGTTTCTGAATTTGGAGGTAGATATATTCAAACTTCGGTCTCTCCTGCCTTATGGGAGAGGGGATGAAAGGAGTGACCAGGGTGAGAATGGTCCTTGATTATGCTGGTGGCCTTGACAATGGAATGAAATGTAGATGGAGTTATTGCAAGAAGAGTAAATATTTGAGCATAATAGTTAGGATGTCATGTTGCAAGTGTATACAGTCTTGGTGATATCATATCTTGAGTACTGTGTGAAACTTTGGTCTCCTTACCAAAGGAAGGATATACTTGCCATAGAAGTTGTTCTTAGATTGCAAGTTTGCCATAATAGAGAGATTGAATAAAATGTAAATCTGTAAAATAACTGTTCTTTTACAGTTTAGAGGAATGATCTGTGATTACAAACACATACTAAATTATTTGCGGGCTCGACAGAATAGGTCTAAAGGGGATGTCTCTCCAGAGGGGTCTAAAATTTGGAATCGCATTTTCAAAATAACTGGGGAATTTAAGACTGAAGGAAGTGTAGAGACAAAACAGCCTCCACAATAATTCTTAACACTGGTGTCCCACCAAGGTTGCATCTTGAGTCCTTTACTATGCTTTCTACAGACTCATGACATTGCAGCCAAATTTCACTCTACTCCATTTACACGTGCAGATGACACCACTGTATGGGCCAGATCTCAAATGATGACAAAATAGAGTACAGCAAAGAGATTTGGAGCTTAGTGTCAAGGTGCTAAGATGCGAACCACTTCCTTAATGCCAGCAAAATGACAGAACAGATCATCAACTTCGAGATGTGGGTGAAGTACATGCCCAGTCTGAAGTGGAAATTCAAGTTCCTAGGTGTAAATATTACAAGAACTTGTCCTGGACCAGCCACATTGAAGCTACAACCAAGAAAACACAGCAATGCCTCGACTTTGTCAGAAAATGATGGGAAATTTGGCGTATCCCCAAGAACCCATACCAATTACTACCAATACATCTTGGAACATATCCAATCTGGACGCATCACAACTTGGTATGGCGATTACTCTTCCCAAGACGACAGGAAATTGCAGAGTCATGAACGCAGCTCAGTACACCACGCCAACCAACCTCCCTTTGCCTTTCCCCCACCAACTCTATCTACACTTCATGCTGCCTCGGGAAAGCAGCCAACATAACCAAGGACCACTTGAGAATATGCAGAACTGGGGATACTCTAGGATTAGAGGGTTAAGTATTCTGTTTTTGAAGATCAGGAGCTGATTGATGTTAAGTTTCACTTTTATTGCTGTGACATTATCATTCTTGTAAAACATGTGATGTTCGATGCTATTGTGATTGGCTAAGATGTGTTATAGTGTGTATGATTGTAATTGGGTGGAAAGATTGCCCCACCTATGTAACCATTTGATACTGTAGTTATTGGTCGAGAATTACCACCCTTTGTAAGTTACCTCCCACTGTATCAAGGTCACCTTGATGAAATAAAGGAGATTTAAAGTATTCTAGTCGGTGTTTTCACTGAACGGACTAAGGGATATAAATACCGGAATTATCACACTCACATCGCGTTCATTTCCTCTTCTGACCACTTCCACCTGGTAGAATATATAAAAACCTGAAAGCATACTCTCCTGGATTCAAGAATAATAATAATGAATAATAATTCATTTTATTTACTGGCGCCTTTCTAAAACCCAAGGACACCTTACAAGGCATAGAATCACAAAAATACAAAACACATAATCGGAATAAATTAAATATAAAAACACCACAGTACACAAGTCAAGGACAGAATTCAATTTCAAAAGCACAAAAAGAAAATAAGAAACACAATTTGAGGAGAGAGCAGCGGCGACCAATTCGCGTCAGCGTCCACTCTCCCCTCCGACCGCCATCTTGCACACAGACTAACAGGCACAGCACACAAAATCATCCCCCCACAAAGGTTGCATCTGTGGGGGAAGGCACAATGTCCAGTCCCCAACTCAGTTCTCCCCAGAGTCAGGCCCAATGAGGCCTCCACAGTTGCCTCTACGGAGGCCCGATGTTCCTGGCCGTCGGGAGAGTCCTCGCAGCGGCTGGAACGGCCGGTTTCCCAGCGGAGTCGATGGCACCTGAAGCTGACAGGGCCGCGCTGATTTGGAGCCACGAGGCTCCAGATGTGGAGTCGGCGCCGCCGCCCGCGGCTGGTCAGCTCCGCAGTCCCGCAGCCCGGAGGTGTTGATGCCGGCGGTCACCGCGTACCGGAGCTCCAGCGCGTCGATCCAGCGTGGCGACCCAGGCAAGGCATCGCCCGCTACGCTCCCCGATAGCGCTCCAGTGCTGTGCCGCCACCGAAGCTGAAGGTGCTGGGCGGTCCCAGTCAGGAAACGGCGCTCCATGCCCGCTGGTAGGCCACGAGGACGGGTCGACGAGGCAGCCCGGAGAAAAAGCTGCCTCACCGACCAGGTAGGGACCTAGAAATAGTTTCCCCCTTACCCCCCCACATTAAAAGTCAAAACCCCCCAAACAAACAAAGAAATAAAAAAAGCTAAAACTAAACAAAAAGTGAATTTGACGGACGGCTGCTGTTTAGCAGCCGTTCCTCCAAGATGGCGGCTCCTCCTGGAGCCGCCCATCTTGCTTCTTCCTTGCCATTGTCAGACTCCTGAATGCACTTCTCAAATATCAAGGATGAATTCATGATCTTCCAGTCCACCTCGTTAATGGCCTTGCAATTTTTTTTAATCTGTTCCTTATCTGTAGATGTATCACTATATTCAGCACTCTTTATCTTCTCTTAGCACTACCTGATGTACTCAAGTTCAAGTTTAAGTTCAAGTGAGTTTATCGTCATCTGTCCCTGATAGGACAATTAAATTCTTGCTTTGCTTCAGCACAACAGAATATAGAAGGCATTGACTACAAAACAGATCAGTGTGTCCATATATCATTATATAAATATATATACACATGAATAAATAAACTGATAAAGTGCAAATAACAGATAATGGGCTATTAATGTTCATAGTTTTGTCCGAGCCAAGTTTAATAGCCTGATTGCTGTGGGGAAGTAGCTATTCCTGAACCTGGTCGTTGCAGTCTTCAGGCTCCTGTACCTTCTACCTGAAGGTAGCAGGGAGATGAGTGTGTGGCCAGGGATGGTGTGGGTCCTTGATGATACTGCCAGCTTTTTTGAGGCAGCGACTGTGATAGATCCCCTCGATGAAGGGAGGTCAGAGCCAATGATGGACTGGGCAGTGTCTACTACTCTTTGTAGTCTTTTCCTCTCCAGGGCGCTCAAGTTTCCGAACCAAGCCACGATGCAACCGGTCAGCATGCTCTCTACTGTTGCACCTGTAGAAGTTAGAGAGAGTCCTCCTTGACAAACCGACTCTCCATAATCTTCTCAGGAAGTAGAGGCGCTGATGTGCTTTCTTAATAGTAGCATCAG
>JAXLNO010003444.1:0-17511 GCA_038087875.1 Malacoraja senta
CATAGGCAGGGTCAGCGACACTCAGAGACCCCCACCCTCCGGCTCACACCCAGACCCCGACCCCCCCCCCCCCCCCACTCACACCCAGACCCCCACCCCTCGCCTCACACCCAGACCCCCACAACCCCCTCACACCCAGACCCCAAACCCCCCCCTCACACCCAGACTCCCACCCTCCGGCTCACACCCAGACCCCAACCCCCCCTCACACCCAGACGCCCACCCCCCCTCACAACCAGACCCCCCACCCCCCCTCACACCGAGACCCCCACCACCCCCTCACACCACCACTGGGGAACCCCCCCCATAAGGGATCCCCCCTCCCTCACACACGGAGAACCTCCCCTCACACAGGGACCCCCATCCTCACGCACAGGGACACCACGCCGCACGGGGATAAACTCCCCCCCCCACACATCATCCACCCTTGGCACTGTGTACCCCCCCCCCCACCACCCGTCTCTGTCCCCACTCCTTTTCCCTCCTGCCCACCTCTCCCCCCCCCCTCACACCCACCTTCTCCAGCAGGGCCTTCACCTCCCACTCGTCCCACTTGCTGCGGTACGGGTTACACTCCAGCCCGTCAAAGTTTGCCTCTCCGGCCCCTGTAGGGGGGACGAGAGCACCGGTCACTCCCTCCCCGACCTCCCTACCTCCCCCTCCACCCCCCGATCACCAAATCCCCCCTCCCCCCCACCCTCTGCACAGGACGACAGCAGAAAATAGGTCACCTGTCACTGCCCACGGACCACCCAACTCCCCATCCCCCCCCCTCCCCTCCACCCCTGACCACCCTCCCACCCAACCCCCCCACCTCGCCCCCAGGCGCCTGTACAAGACAAGAGCACAAGTCACTGGTCACTCCCCCACCCCCCACGGACTGCCCCTTCCAGGCCCATCCCCCACCCACACTACTCTCCCCTACCCACACTACTCTCCCCCCCACACTACTCCCCCCCACCCACACTACTCTCCCCCACCCACACTACTCTCCCCCACCCACACTACTCTCCCCCACCCACACTACACTCCCCCACCCACACTACTCTCCCCCACCCACACTACTCTCCCCCACCCACACTACTCTCCCCCACCCACACTACTCTCCCCCACCCACACTACACTCCCTCACCCACACTACACTCCCCCACCCACACTACTCTCCCCCCACCCTCACTACTCCCCCCCACCCACACTACACTCCCCCACCCACACTACTCTCCCCCACCCACACTACTCTCTCCCACCCACACTACTCTCCCCCACCCACACTCCCCCACCCACACTACTCACCCCCACCCACACTACTCTCCCCCACCCACACTACTCTCCCCCACCCACACTACTCTTCCCCACCCACACTACTCTCCCCCACCCACACTACTCCCCCCCACCCACACTACTCTCCCCCACCCACACTACTCTCACCCACCCCCACTACACCCCCCCACCCACATTACTCCCCCCCCCACACTCCCCCACCCACACTACTCTCCCCCACCCACACTACTCTCCCCCACCCACTACTCTCCCCCACAGACACTACTCTCCCCCACCCACACGACTCTACCCCCCCATCCGGCCCCTCCATGACACTCTGGACAATTTACACTTTTTACAGAAGCCAATCAACCTACAAACCTGCCCTGTATATTGTCCCTGGTGTGTGTAGGATAGTGTTGGTGTACGGGGTGATCACCGGTCGGCACGGACGCAGTGGGCCGAAGGGCCTGTTTCCGCGCTGCATCTCTAAAGTAAACTAGTGTACGTGGCAATCACCGGTGGCCATACGGCGAATGCAGCACCGGAGACCCGGGTTTGATCCCGACTACGGGTGCTGTCTGTATGGAGTTTGTACGTTCTCCCTGTGACCTACGCGGGTTTTCTCCGAGATCTTCGGTTTCCTCCCACACTCCAAAGACGTGCAGGTTTGTAGGTTAATTGGCTTGGTAAATGTAAATACAATTGTCTCTAGTGGGTGTAGGATGGTGTTAGTACGTGGGGATCGCTGGTCGGCGCGGACCCGGTGGGCCGAAGGGCCTGTTTCCGTGCTGTATCTATAAACTAAACACGCGGTCACACGGAGAACGTACAAACTCCGTACAGACAGCGCCCGTGGTCAGGATCGAACCCGGGTCCTTGACGCTGTGAGGCAGCAACTCTACCGCTGCGCCATCGTCCCGCCATTGTGGTTTATTCTTTTGGGTTTAATTTGTAAAACATATTGTATATTGACACCATTAAACTACAGTGGTGCAGCGGGTAGAGCTGCTGCCTCACGCTGAGTCCACTCCGATCAGCGATCCCCGCACACTAGCACTATCCCGCACAATATCCTATCCCGAGTCTGAAGAAGGGTCTCGACCCAAAACATCACCCATTCCTTTCAAGAGAGAGCTAGATAGGGCTCTTAAAGATAGCGGAGTCAGGGGATATGGGGAGAAGGCAGGAACGGGGTACTGATTGTGGATGATCAGCCATGATCACATTGAAGGCTCGTAGGGCCGAATGGCCTACTCCTGCACCTATAGTCTATTGTCTCCAGCGATGCTGCCTGTCCCATTGAGTTACTCCAGCTTTTTGTGTCCTAGTATTCTACACACACTTGGGGTACAAAGCCAATTGGAGTCATAGAGTGATACAGTGTGGAAACAGGCCCTTCGGCCCAACTTGCCCAAACCAGCCACACGAGTCCCAGCTACACTAGTCCCACTTGCCTGCGCTTGGTCCATATCCTCCCAAACCTGTCCTATCCATGTACCTGTCCAACAGTTTCTTAAACAATGGGATAGTCCAGCCTCAGCTACCTCCTCTAGCAGCTTGTTCCATGCACCCACGACCCTCGGTGTGAAAAAGTTTCCCCTCGGATTCCTATTAAATCATTTCTCCTTCACCTTGAAACTATGTCCTCTGGTCCTCGATTCTCCTACTCTGGGCAAGAGTAATCTGGGCAATTAACCTATAAACCTGTACGTCTTTGGAGTGTGGGAGGAAACTGGAGCACCCGGAGAAAACCCAAGCAGGTCACGGGGAGAACGTGCAAACTCCGCACAGACAGAACCCGTAGTCGGGATAGAAGCCGGGTCTCTGCTGCCCATTCGCCCACTCACCCGGCACCAGCATGCTGGTGAAGCCCAGCCCATGACCCACTCCCAGCACATCCTCGTAGGGGCAAAACTGCAGCCCGTGCACACCCTGGCGCACAGCGTGGCTCAGGTACGGGCTCCGCACCATCGCGCTGTGCACGTCTCTGTAAACCTGCCGGAGGGAGACAGAGAGAGGGAGAGAAGGTGAGAAAGAGGGAGAGGGAGAGAGAGAGGTGAGTGTGAGAGGGTGAATGTGAGACGGAGAGAGAGGGGAGGGGGAGAGGGTGGGTGAGAGAAGGTGAGTGTGAGGGTGAGCGAGAGTGAGAGTGAGCGAGAGGGAGAGAGGAACAGAGCGAGGGAGGGAGGGAGAGAGGGGGTGAGGGAGAGAGGGGGATAGAGAGAGGAGGACGGAGAGAGGGTGACAGAGGGAGAGGGAGCAGGGATAGAGGGAGGGAGGGAGAGAAAGCGAGAGATGGAGAGGGAGGGAGGGAGAGACTAGCAGTCAGGAGGGGTGGAGGGAGGTTTGGGGGGCTTAGGGTGGAGTGATGGGGAGGGGGGATGGGCAAGGCTGGGGGGGAAAGAGGAGGGAGTGGGGGAGTTGAGGGCTGGGGGAGGGGAAGGGAAGGAGGGGGGATGGGCAAGGTTGGGGGTAGAGGAGGGGGTGGGGGGGGAGTAGGTGTGATGGGGGGGGCGGTGTATGGAGCAGCTTACATGCACGGTGTTGCCGCAGGCGACCCCCAGCAGGTCCCGCTGGCTGAAGGTCAGGTGTGCGCCCCCTGTAGGTCCGCACGTCAAAGATGTTCAGCTTGTGATCCAGGCCCGATGTGGCCATGTACCTGCCCCACACAGAGAGAGGGGGGGGGGTCAGTGAGGGAGAGAGAGGGGTCAGAGGTAGGTGGGGGTGGGGATGATGGCGAAATCGGAGAGCGAGGTGTGGGAGTGAAGGGGGAGGAGTTGTGGCCACTGAACTACACCCCCCCCCACCCCCGCTCCTCTCCCCCTCCACGGTGTCCCGGTCCCCACACCCCTCTCCCTCCTCTCCACTCCCATATCCATACTCCCCATCCCTCCCTCCCTCCTCCCCTCTCTCTCCCCCTCCCCTCTCTCTCCCCCTCCCCCACCCTTCCCCTTTTTCACCCAGAGAAACATAGAAAATAGGTGCAGGAGGCCATTCGGCCCTTCGAGCCTGCACCACCATTCAATATGATCATGGCTGATCATCCAACTCAGTATCCTGTACCTGCTTTCTCTCCATACCCCCTGATCCCTTTAGCCACAAGGGCCACATCTAACTCCCTCTTAAATATAGCCAATGAACTGGCCTCAACTGCCTTCTGTGGCAGAGAATTCCACAGATTCACCACTCTCTGTGTGAAAAATGTTTTTCTCATCTCGGTCCTAAAAGATTTCCCCCATATCCTTAAACTGCGACCCCTTGTTCTGGACTACCCCAACATCGGGAACAATCTTCCTGCATCTAGCTTGACCAACCCCTTAAGAATTTTGTAAGTTTCTATAAGATCCCCCCTCAATCTTCTAAATTCTAGCGAGTACAAGCCGAGTCTATCCAGTCTTCCTTCATATGAAAGTCCTGACATCCCAGGAATCAGTCTGGTGAACCTTCTCTGTACTCCCTCTATGGCAAGAATGTCTTTCCTCAGATTTGGAGACCAAAACTGTACGCAATCCTCCAGGTGTGGTCTCACCAAGACCATGTACAACTGCAGTAGAACCTCCCTGCTCCTATACTCAAATCCTTTTGCTATGAATGCTAACATACCATTCGCTTTCTTCACTGCCTGCTGCACCTGCATGCCTACTTTCAATGACTGGTGTACCATGACACCCAGGTCTCGTTGCATCTCCCCTTTTCTTAATCGGCCACCTTTCAGATAATAGTCTACTTTCCTGTTTTTGCCACCAAAGTGGGTAACCTCACATTTATCCACATTATACTGCATCTGCGATGCATTTTCCTACTCACCCAGCCTATCCAAGTCACCTTGCAGCCTCCTCACAGCTAACACTGCCCCCCAGCTTCGTGTCATCCGCAAACTTGGAGATGTTGCATTCAATTCCCTCGTCCAAATCATTAATATATATTGTAAATAGCTGGGGTCCCTGCGCTGAGCCTTGCGGTACCCCACTAGTCACTGCCTTCCATTCTGAAAAGGACCTGTTTACTACTACTCTTTGCTTCATGTCTGCCAGCCAGTTCTCTATCCACATCAATACTGAACCACCAATACCGTGTGCTTTAAGTTTGTATACTAATCTCTTATGTGGGACCTTGTCGAAAGCCTTCTGAAAGTCCAGATATAACACATCCACTGGTTCTCCCTTATCCACTGTACTAGTTACATCCTCGAAAAATACTATAAAATTCGTCAGACATGATTTACCTTTCGTAAATCCATGCTGACTTTGTTCAATGATTTCACCACTTTCCAAATGTGCTGCTATCCCATCTTTCATAACTGACTCTAGCAGTTTCTCCACTACCGATGTTAGACTAACTGGTGTGTAATCCCCCGTTTTCTCTCTCCCTCCCTTTTTAAAAAGTGGGGTTACATTAGCTACCCTCCATTCCTCAGGAACTACTCCAGAATCTAAAGAGTTTTGAAAAATTATCACTAATGCATCCACTATTTCTGGGGCTTCTTCCTTAAGTACTCTGGGATGCAGCCTATCTGGCCCTGGGGATTTATCGGCCTTTAATCCATTCAATTTACCTAACACCACTTCCCGGCTAACCTGGATTTCACTCAGTTCCTCCATCTCATTTGACCCCCGATCCCCTGCTATTTCCGGCAGATTATTTATGTCTTCCTTAGTGAAGACAGAACCAAAGTAGTTATTCAATTGGTCTGCCATGTCCTTGTTCCCCATGATCAATTCATCCGTTTCTGACTGCAAGGGACCTACATTTGTTTTGACTAATCTTTTTCTCTTCACATATCTATAAAAACTTTTGGAGTCAGTTTTTATGTTCCCTGCCAGTTTTCTTTCATGATCTATTTTCCCTTTCTTAATTAAACCTTTTGTCCTCCTCTGCTGGACTCTGAATTTCTCCCAGTCCTCTGGTATGCTGCTTTTTCTGGCTAATTTGTATGCCTCATCTTTTGTTTTGACACTATCCCTGATTTCCCTTGTTATCCACGGATGCACTACCTTCCCTGATTTATTCTTTTGCCAAACTGGGATGAACAATTGTTGTAGTTCATCCATGCAGTCTTTAAATGCCTTCCATTGCACATCCACCGTCAACCCTTTAAGAATCAATTGCCAGTCTATCTTGGCCAATCACCCTCAAAGTTACCTTTCTTTAAGTTCAGAACCCTTGTTTCTGAATTAATTATGTCACTCTCCATCCTAATGAAGAATTCAACCATATTATGGTCACTCTTGCCCAAGGGGCCACGCACAACAAGACTGCTAACTAACCCTTCCTAATTACTCAATACCCAGTCTAGAATAGCCTGCTTTCTCGTTGGTTCCTCTACATGTTGGTTTAGAAAACTATCCCACATACATTCCAAGAAATACTCTTCCTCAGCACCCCTGCCAATTTGATTCACCCAATCTATATATAGATTGAAGTCACCCATTATAACTGTTCTACCTTTGTTGCACGCATTTCTAATTTCCTGTTTGATGCCATCCCCAACTCCACTACTACTGTTAGGTGGTCAGAGGTGTGTATCTGTGGAATTCTCTGCCACAGGAGGCAGTGGAGGCTAATTCACTGGATGTTTTCAAGAGAGAGTTAGATATACAGTGCCCTCCATAATGTTTGTGACAAAGACCGAACATTTATTTATTTGCCTCTGTACTCCACAATTTGAGATTTGTAATAGAAAAAAATGACATGTGGTTCAAGTGCACATGGTCAGATTTTAATAAAGGCCATTTTTATACATTTTGGTTTCAACATGTAGAAATTACAGCAGTGTTTATACATAGTCCCCCCATTTCAGGGCACCATAATGTTTGGGACACGTGGCTTCACAGGCATTTGTAAATTGCTCAACTGTGTTTAATTGCCTCCTTAATGCAGGTATAAGAGAGCTCTCAGCACCAAGTCTTTCCTCCAGTCTTTCCATCGCCTTTGGTAACTAATTCCTGTTTATCAACATGAGGATCAAAGTTGTGGCAATGAAAGTAAAAGAAGCCATTATGAGACTGAGAAACAAGAATAAAACTGCTAGGGACATCTGCCAAACCTTAGGCTTACCAAAATGAACTGTTTGGAACATCATTAAGAAGAAAGAGAGCACTGGTGAGCTTACTAATCGCAAAGGGGCTGGCAGGCAAAGGAAGACCTCCACAGCTGATGACAGAAGAATTCTCTCTATAATAAAGAAAACCCCCCTTCATGAACGGAAATACAGAGGCTACACTGCAAGATGCAACCCACTGGATAGCCGCAAAAATAGGATGGCCAGGTTACAGTCTGCCAAGACGTACTTAAAAGAGCAACCACAGTTCTGCAAAAAATGTCTTGTGGACAGATGAGACGAAGATTAAATTATATCAGAGTGATGGCAAAAGCAAAATATGGAGGAGAGAAGGAAGCGCCCAAGATCTAAAGCATACCACCTCATCTGTGAAACACGGTGGTGGGGGTGTTCTGGCCTGGGCATGTATGGCTGCTGAAGGTACTGATTCACTTATCTTAATTGATGATACAACTGCTGATGGTAGTAACATGATGAATTCTGAAGTGTATAGACACATCCTATCTGCTCAAGTTCAAACAAATGCCTCAAAACCCATTGGCCGGGAGTTCATTCTACAGCAAGACAATGATCCCAAACATACCGCTAAAGCAACAAAGGAGGTTTTCAAAGCTAAAAAATGGTCAATTCTTGAGTGGCCAAGTCAATCACCAAATCTGAACCCAATTGAGCATGCCTTTTATATGCTGAAGAGAAAACTGAAAGGGACTAGCCCCCAAGACAAACAAAAGCTAAAAATGGCTGCAATACAGGCCTGGCAGAGCATCACCAGAGAAGACACCCAGCAACTGGTAATGTCCATGAATCGCAGACTTCGAGCAGTCATTCAATGCAAAGGACATGCAACAAAATACTAAACATGACTACTTTCATTTACATGACATTGCTGAGTCCCAAACATTATGGTGTCCTGAGATGGGGGGGACTATTTATAAACACTGATGTAATTTTTTTAATTTTTTTTTTAAATTGTAATTTTTTTTATTAGAGTTATCTGCATATCATAGTCCAACCCATTACATACTTTCTATAACGATCACATATTAAGTATCCAGGGTTCTGGGTACACAGTTACCAAAGTAGCTGGGGTCCTCCTTCTCGCCTC
This sequence comes from Malacoraja senta, assembly GCA_038087875.1. Classification (NCBI taxonomy): domain Eukaryota; kingdom Metazoa; phylum Chordata; class Chondrichthyes; order Rajiformes; family Rajidae; genus Malacoraja; species Malacoraja senta. Next base: position 8,430 of record JAXLNO010003444.1, read on the forward strand.
AGCGCAGAGGGATAAGAGGAGGGAAGAGACTGCAGACCTAAGACTTTTGCCTCCATCACAGTGAGGAGATGCTGGGTGGACTCACTGTGGTGGATGTTAATATGTGTTTATTGTTGTTTTATTGTATTATATGTATGACTGCTGCAATTTCGTTCAGACTTCGGTCTGAATGACAATAAAGGCATATCTATCTATCGGTTACATATTAACGTTGCCTCTAATTATTTATTTATATTTATAGATAATAAAAATAAAGAAATAAAGAAAAGAAATTAGAAAAGAAAGATAAACTATCAACAATACAACTTAGGAGATAGGTCCATAGGTCAGAAAACGTAACTATTCATCTAGTCCTGGGTTCAGATTTCAGTCAGGCCTCTGTGGCGGCTCAGATAATTATAAATTGAGACCATATTTTAGTAAATAATTCTGGTTTGTCAATTAAGACATATCTAATTTTTTCCAAATGTAAGGTCTCCGACATCTCCATAATCCACATCTTAATTGTGGGGGTTGCAAGATTTTTCCAAAATGTTAATATTATTTTTTCCCCAATTATTATACTGTAGTCAAGGAAATTTCTTTGGTTTGTTGTAAATTTTAGATATTGTTCTGATATGCCCAATATTATTAATTTAGGATCGGGATCCAGTTGAGTATTAACAACTACAGAGATTATTTTAAAAATTGTATTTTTATACAATTTACAAAGGTATGGGTTAAATCAGCCGATGAGTATTGGCAATTATCACTAATAGGAGAGATATTAGGAAAGATTCTACTTAATTTTGTTTTTGAATAATGCAATCAATGTAGTACTTTAAATTGTATTAAAGAATGTCTGACATTTAATGAACATTGATGTATATGTTGTAAACTTTCATCCCAAATATCTTTTGTTATAGGTTAGGCTAATTCCTTTTCCCATGCTAATCTATATAATTCCGTCGACGGAGTCTCACTGTCTAAAAGAATATTATAAATATAAGATATTAATTTACCTGTATTAGGGTGTTTATTCAAACATTCATCTAGAATCTATGGTTCTCTAGTTCTGTATTCTTGTGTATGTGATTTAACATAATCTTTAAGTTGTAAGTATCTAAAAAAAATATTTGAATGTAATCCATAATTCTGTTGTAGTTCCTGAAACGAAAAATACCGTTTCTATAAAAATGTCCCATCTTTTTAATTCCATTTTTCCATTGTACAAAACCTTTATCCAACAAGAGATGCAACACTTGTCCCTTCACCTCCCCCCTCGACTCCATTCAAGGACCCAAGCAGTCGTTCCAGGTGCAACAGAGGTTCACCTGCATCTCCTCCAACCTCATCTATTGCATCCGCTGCTCTAGATGTCAGCTGATCTACATTGGTGAGACCAAGCGGAGGCTTGGCGATCGTTTCGCCGAACACCTCCGGTCAGTCCGCAATAACCAGCCTGACCTCCCGGTGGCTCAGCACTTCAACTCCCCCTCCCATTCCGTATCCGACCTCTTTGTCCTGGGTCTCCTCCATGGCCACAGCGAGCAACACCGGAAATTGGAGGAAATGCACCTCATATTCCGCTTGGGCAGTCTACATCCTGGGGGCATGAACATTGAATTCTCCCAATTTTGCTAGCCGTTGTCTCCTCCCCTTCCTCAGCCCTCTGGTTGTCTCCTCCCATCCATCAGCCCTCGGGCTCCTCCTCCGCCTTTTTCCTTTATTCTCCCCACCACCTATCAGTCTGAAGGAGGGTTTCGGCCCGAAACGTTGCCTATTTCCTTCGCTCCATAGATGCTGCTGCACCCGCTGAGTTTCTCCAGCATTTTTGTGTACCTTCGATTTTCCAGCATCTGCAGTTCCTTCTTTAACACTTTATCCAACACTGAGGGTTTAACTGAAGGATTATTTGCAATGGGGAGAGAAAATTATAAATTATACAATTTTAATGTCTTTTTTAGTTGTTTCCAAATTCGAATCCCACTATATACTATAGGGGTTTCACTATAGATGTTTTTATTCAACTTTGTAGGAGCTAACAGGATCGGACCAATTTCAAAAGGCAAACAATCTTCCTTTTCCATCTTTTAACCAGTCTGGTTGTTGATCCATATCTTCCAACCAAACATTCATATTTTTGACATTGACTGCCCAAAAATAAAATAAAAAATTTGGTAAAACTAATCCTCCTTTGGTCTTGGGTTTACATAGGTGTTATTTGCTTATTCTGTGATTCTTATAATCCCAAATAAAACTTGTCACAATAGAGTCGACATTTTTAAAGATTTTCTTTGGGAGATATATCAGGATTGATTTAATTCTACCGAGCATTCAAATGAGAAGTGTTTTCCAGTATTGAATATTCTTATGCAATTTATTAAGTAAAGGCATGAAATTTGATTTAAATAGAGAGTTGTATTTCTTTGTCACATAAATTCCAAGGTATTTAAATTTTTTATTAACAATTCTAAAATGTGAGTGTTGCAATATATATGAATTAGGTTCCGTTATTGGCATAATCTCACTTTTATTCCAATTAATTCTATATCCCAAAAATAAACCAAATTGAGTTATAAGATTTAACAAGTTTGGAATGCTGATTTCTCGGTTTGTAATATATAATAATACATCATCTGCGTATAGAGAGATTTTATTAACTGTATTTTTAGTATTATACCCATATATTTCTGGATGTGCTCTAACTCGTTCTGCTAGTGGCTCGATAGCAAGGGCAAATAATAACGGTGATAACGGGCATCCTTGTCTGCAACCTTTAGATAGATCAAATTTTGTTGATAGCATTTGATTTGTCATTATTCTAGCTGTTGGGTGAGCTTAACCCATGTGCAAACTTTCTCACCCAATTGAAATTTTTCCATCACCGAAAATAAATAGGGCCATTCCACTTGATTGAATGCTTTCGCAGCATCTAACGAGATGACTGCTAGATCTACATTAGCTATTCTGAGTATATAATATTAAATAATTGTCTCAAATTATAATATGAGTAGCGTTTTGGAATAAAGCCAGTTTGGTCAGGGTGTATTAATTTATGAATCACTAAACTTATTCTATGGGCTAAAATTTTAGTTAATATTTTCTGATTGGTGTTTAAGAGAGCGATTGCTCTATATGAACCTGGATCTTCAGGGTCCTTATCCATTTTGGGTATAAGTATTATTGTTGATTCGTTTAAAGTTTCTATTGCATGAAGGCATGAGTATATAGTGTCTTTAAGTGTGTGGAGATCAGATCATTAATTTTTTAATCAAATTCGCTATTTAAACTATCTGGGCCAGCGGCCTTTCCATTTTTTAAAGATCTGATAGATTCTTCAATATCTTTTACTGATATTTCGGCCGCTAATAATTCCCTCTCTTTCAGATCTAAACCTGTAAGATTACATTTCTGTAAAAATGATTCCATTCCTGCAGAGCCCACTATCGTTTTGGATGAATAAAGTGTTTGATAGTATTGAGAAAATCTATCATTAATATCCTTGGGTAATGTTAGTATTAATGTAATTTCTACATGGTGAAACCAAAATGTATAAAAATGGCCTTTATTAAAATCTGACAATGTGCACTTTAACCACATGTGATTTTTTTCTATTACAAATCTCAAATTGTGCAGTACAGGGGCAAATAAGTAAATGATGGGTGTTTGTCCCAAACATTATGGAGGGCACTGATTGGGGATGATCAGCCATGATCACATTGAATGGCGGTGCTGGCTCGAAGGGCCGAATGGCCTACTCCTGCACCTATTGTCTATTGTAGCTCTTGGGCTGAAAGGAATAAAGGGATATGTGGAGAAAGCAGGAATGGGGAACTGATTTTAGATGATCAGCCAAGATCATATCACACCCGCCTCTCTCCCCCCACCCCACCCCCGTTCACAAGCCACTGTTGTCCATGGCGACGGCCCGGACCCCCCCTTTGTGACAAAGCATCTTCACCAGCGGTTCCTTCACGTTGGGACTCCACAGCGTCACCGTACCTGGGGGGGGGAGGGGGAGAGTGAGGGGGTGTTAACCGTGAGGTGGGGGTGGGGGGGTCAACACGGTGGCGCAGCGATCGAGTTGCCGCCTCACTGCGCCGGAAACCCGGGTTCGATCCCGACTACGGGTGCTGTCTGTACGGAGTTTGTACGTTCTCCCCGTGACCTGCGTGGGTTTTCTCCGGGTGCTCCGGTTTCCTCCCACACTCCAAAATCGTGCAGGTGTGTAGGTTAGTTGGCTTGGTGTAAATCTAAAAATTGTTCCTAGTGTGTGTAGGGTAGCGTTAGTGTGCGGGGATCGCGGGTCGGCGCGGACTCGGTGGGCCGAAGGGCCTGTTTCCGCGCTGTATCTCTAAACTGAACTAAACTAATCGCTGAATGGTCTCAACCCGAAACATCACCTATCCCTTCGCCCCATAGATGCCGCCTCACCCGCTGAGTTTCCCCAGCATTTTTGTCCACCTTAAACTAAACGCCGTGAGGTGGCAACATCGTGACGGGTGGGCAGCGGACAGGGGGGAAGCGGAGAGGAGGGGGGCAGTCTGGGGTCACATGGGTGCGGGGAGAGAGAAGGGGAGTTGAGGGGGTCACTGAGTGAAGGGAGGAGAGGAATGGGGGTGACAAGAGTCATAGAATCACAGAGTGATACAGTGTGGAAACAGGCCCTTCGGCCCAACTCGCCCACACCGGCCAACAATGTCCCAGCTACACCAGTCCCCCTGCCTGCGCTTGGTCCATATCCCTCCAAACCTGTCCTATCCATGCACCTGTCTAACTGTTTCTTAAACGTCCAGATAGTCCCAGCCTCAACTACCTCCTCTGGCAGCTTGTTCCATACACCCACCACCCTCTGTGAAAAGGCTACCTCTCAGATTCCCATCAAATCTGTTCCCCTTCACCTTGAACCCATGTCCTCTGGTCCACGATTCCACTACTCTGGGCAAGATACTCCGTGCATCTACCCGATCTATTCCTCTCATGATTTTATACACCTCCATAAGATCACACCTCACCCTCCTGCTGTCCATGGAATATAACCCAGCCTACTCAACCTCTCCCTATAGCTCACACCCTCTAGTCCTGGCAACATCCTCGTAAATCTTCGCTTAACCCTTTCAAGCTTGACAATATATATTTCCTATAACGTGGTGCCCAGAACTGAACACAATATTCTAAATGCGGTCTCACCAACGTCTTACACAACTGCAACATGTCCTCCCGACTTCAATACTTAATATTCTGACTGATGAAGGCCAATGTGCCAAAGCCTTGTTGACCACCTTATCTACCTGCGACTCGACCTTCAAGGAACCTTGCACCTGTGCTCCTAGATCCCTCTGCTCTACAACACTACCCAGAGGCCTACCATTTACTGTGTAGGTCCTGCCCTTGTTCGATGTCACAAAATGCAACACCTCACACTTCTCTGTATTAAATGCCATCAACCATTCCTCCGCCCACCTGGCCAATCGATCCAGATCCTGCTGCAATCTTTCACAACCATCTTCACTAATTGCAAAACCACTCAATTTTGTATCATCAGCAAACTAGCTAATCTTGCCCTATATGTTCTCATCCAAATCATTGATGTAGATGACAAACAGTAACGGGCCCAGCACCAAACCCTGAGGCACATCACTAGTCACAGGCCTCCAGTCCGAGAAGCAACCTTCGACCATCACCCTCTGCTTCCTTCCATGGAGCCAATTTGCTATCCATTCAGCTATCTCTCCTTGGATCCCATGCGAACGCCTCACTGAATTCCATGTACACAACATCGACATGGTCACGTCTTCAATAAACAATCAGATTTGTGAGACACGACCTCCCACGTACAAAACCATGCTGACTGTCCCTAATCAGCCCTTGCCCATCCAAATGCCCGTACATCCTATCCCTCAGAATACTCTCCAGTAACGTTCCAACTACAGATGTTAAGCTCACCGGCCTGTAGTTCCCAGCATTTTTCCTGCAGCCCTTCTTGAAAAGAGGCACAACATTTGCCACCCTCCTGTCTTCCGGCACCTCTCCTGTATTTAAAGAGGGTGGAGGAATGACGTGAGTGGGTGAGTGAGGGGAGAGAGGAGAGTGGGGGGGGGAGTCTGGGGTCAATGAGCGGAGAGAGGAGAGTGGGGGGGGTGGCATTTGAGCGGACGCATGTGGAGGTTACGGGTGGGGGGGTGCGGTTCCCTCGCTGACCACTGCCCGGAGTGACCGGTGCCCACACTGTCCGGAGTGACCGGTGCCCACACTGGCCGGAGTGACCGGTGCCCACACTGGCCGGAGTGACCGGTGCCCACACTGGCCAGAGTGACCGGTGCCCACACTGTCCAGAGTGACCATGCCCACCTCCCCCTTACCCTGCGGGTGCCCCAGGTGGATGATGCCGTTGTGAGGGTTGTGGGTCATGACGTCCAGTCGACCGGCCTTGGTGCAGACGGCAGCCACCTCCTTGCCCACCGAGATGTCCAAGTACTGCAGGAACCCTGGCGCACTCTGCACCAGCAGTGGGGGGGGGGGGGACAGGATGGGGCACACAGGGGGCATGGAGCACACGGGCGAGACACACGTGGGGAACAGGGCACAGAGGGATCACGGACACGGGGCAAGCACGGGATCACACACAGCTGGCACACGGCACGCGCAGGGGCGTGCATACGGGGTGGCATTGACAGAGGAATCGTGGGGGGTGGGGGGTGCACAGGGAGGGGGGTCACGGACACAGGGCACAGACAGGGACAAGAAGCACATGGGGGGTGGGTAGAACAAGCGGGGGGGGGGGGGGGAGACACACACATACGCGTACACACACAATGCAAAAAACATGCACACACACAAACACGCACGCACAACGCACACACATGCAAAAACACACATGCACAAACATACACATGCACAATGCACACACATGCACAAACACACACATGCACAAACACACACAAACATACGCACACACAAACACGCACAAACACAAACAAACACGCACAACGCACACACACACAACGCACAGACATGCACAAACACACAATGCACAAACACACACAAACATGCAAAAACACACCCACACACAAACACGCACAGACACAGACACAGGGATCCCAAACGCAGAGTTTAGGTGTGGAGAGGCACATGCATCACACAAGGGAACAGGGATGTGGAGAACACGCAGGCAGACCCGCACAGACGGAGCACACAGCCCACACGCGCATGGACATGTGGCACAACACACAGAGACACACAAGAGAGAGAGAGAGACACACACACACACACACACACACACACACACACACACACACACACACACACACACACACACACACACACACACACACACACACACACACACACACACACACACACACACACAACACACACACACACACACACACACACACACACACACACACACACACACACACACACACACACACACACACACACACACACACACACACACACACACCACACACACACACACACACACACACACACACACACACACACACACACACACACACACACACACACACACACACACACACACACACACACACACACACACACACACACACACACACACACACACACACACACACACACACACACACACACACACACACACACACACACACACACACACACACACACACACACACACACACACACACACACACACACACACACACACACACACACACACACACACACACACACACACACACACACACACACACACGGATGGCACACACACACACACACACACACACACACACACACACACACACACACACACACACACACACACACACACACACACACACACACACACACACACACACACACACACACACACACACACACACACACACACACACACACACACACACACACACACACACACACACACACACACACACACACACACACACACACACACACACACACACGGATGGGGTGGGGGTGAGGAAGAGAGAGTGAGGGAGAGACACAGAGAGAACGTTAAATTACTCACTGACCAGGAGGGAACGTTACCGTGGGTGAGTGAGTGAGTGGGTGAGTGGGTGTGTGAGTGAGTGGGTGGGTGAGTGAGTGACTGGGTGAGTGAGTGGGTGAGTGAGTGAGTGGGTGAGTGAGTGAGTGAGCGGGTGAGTGGGTGAGTGAGTGGGTGGGTGAGTGAGTGGGGGGCAGTGAGGGCTGCAGGAACTCACGCAGGTTGCCAGCAGGAAGTGGTAGGGGAGGAAGTCCATGTGGAGGACATCGTTGACCTTCTTCACGCAGGGCAGCTCGATGCCCCGGTTGTCGTAGATGTGCAGCCACTTCTTCTGCACCACCGCAAACATGGTCTCCGTGTGAAGCCACCTGACACACACAACACAAGGCACAACGTGAGGCGGGTCAGGCACGCACCTCCCAGGGCAGCGGGTGGAGCGGGCACAGGCGGGCAGTGGACCCACGGAGATACAGTCTAATACAGTGGACCCACGGAGATACAGTCTGATACAGTGGACCCACGGAGATACAGTCTGATACAGTGGACCCACGGAGATACAGTCTGATACAGTGGACCCACGGAGATACAGTCTGATACAGTGGACCCACGGAGATACAGTCTGATACAGTGGACCCACGGAGATACAGTCTGATACAGTGGACCCACGGAGATACAGTCTGATACAGTGGACCCACGGAGATACAGTCTGATACACTGGGCCGCAGTAGTACAGTCTACTACAGGGAGGGAGGCAGGGATAGAGGGATGGGAGGGAGGTAGGGGGAAGGGAGGAATTGAGGGAGGGATGGAGGCAGGGATGGGTGGGAGGGAGGGACGGAGTGAGGGAGGGAACATACCGAATGTCGTTAACCCGTTCAATGACGTTCATCTCACACAGCAGTCGTTTGGTGTGCCAGTCTAAAGCCGCCACATGTCCACGACGCCCGGCCAGGAGCAGGTGCCTGGGGAGAGACAGGAGGAGAGGGAGAGAGAGAGAGGTGGGGGGAGAGGGGAGGGCGGGGGGGAAGAAGAGAGATGGGGGGAAAAGAGGGACACTCGTACAAATCAAGAATCTTTCTATCTCTGCCTTAAAAATATCCACTGACG